>WTTZ01000036.1:0-267027 GCA_011750695.1 Penicillium sp. OUCMDZ-019 | reverse complement strand
ATATATAAATTTCTATTACATACAATATTCAAAACCTGAGACTTGTAGTAACCCTGTCTCCACCCCGTGATTGACAATACGGCACATTTACCGCCCGGTCAATCCAACACCTCGATCAGCCCCCGGCAGGGATTAAATACCTTTTGCGTAAATAGGTATAATATGCACATGATACTGTCGTCTAATTATGCCTGCACCTTTTTTTGAGGTCAAGCCTTAGCCAAGACATTGCCTTCACTGTCTTGAAACCCAGGCAGGCTGCATTGATAAGGCCTTTATGCATTTCATTTAACCCCGGTTCTCCCCACTTTATACTAACAGTAATAAGGTTACTATAGACGCGGGTATGCAGGAGACTGCGTGCATTTGAGAGGGGGAAATTGCAACCACAAAGGCCACTCTGCAGATTTGTATGAGCGGCTAGACAACGTACATTGGGTCTAAATTCTTAGGTTACATTGCTTGATGACTATTATTCCTTAATAAGTATCGGATTATCAGTACGGAGTAGAGATAAGGATACCGCAACAGCTGTAGCCGAATTGATGATCGACATGGGGGTGCTTCAGCGCAGTTCTGTGATGCATCCCCAGGCACTTCATAACACTGCGCAACAATAAGGTGATGACACGTATGCATACATGTTCATATTTAGGTGCTTGCTCGAGAGGTGCGAGTTCCGGATCCACCCCGAGAGCCGTAAGGATCGCCGTCCACGCTAGTATGCGTTAGCGTGGTTACGGATTTGAGGCTATTCGCGGGGCGGGCCGTTATTGCTTCGCGCTATTCATTGAAGTAGGACAATCAAGTCCACTTTTTCTACAATTTATGCGGATAATCATTTTCATAGTAAGACGTACTCTGTACCTCGGTAGAATTGAACAACCAGAGTTGAATCATATCAAAATAGAAACACTACTTTAAAGATCACATTGAGATGGCAAATAGATGGCAGATACGTATCAAAGTTGAGAATTCACTTTGTCCACCTCCCCTTCCACTAGTAGGAATTCGGCGTGCAAAGCCACAAACTTTTCAAACACCTCTGCAAATCTCCGCACATGATCCTGCGTAAGCTCAATAGAAAGCGAGATGAACCCCCTCGAGGCAATATATATTCCTTGCGCCAGCAAGTGATGGAAAAACAACCCCTTGAGAATGAGAGCATGCTCGCCCGAAAAGTGCACCGCAAGCATACTACCTACCCCACGTACATAAATTCGAGGAAGCGCTTCCGTAGCAGTGGTAGTAGTAGTATCCAAGTCATGAACACCATAACGATGGAGTATTTCCTGCAGCTGGAGCCGCATGTCGTCACCAAGAGTATTTACCCTCTCAATGGCCGCCTCGTCAACAACTTGCAGGCCTGCCAGTCCAGCAGTCATGGAGAAGACATTATTATTGAATGTGCCCGAATGTGCCAGGGAGCCCGTATTCTGATCAAACTGGGACATGATGTCTTCCCGGCCGCCAAAAGCACCAAAAGACATACCACCACCGATCCATTTACCTAGTGTCATAATATCGGCTTGAATGCCCATCTTGTAGCTCTGGCCATGGTATGCCAGTCGTGAGGTCATGGTCTCATCGATCATGTAGACTGCGCCTGTTGCCGTGGCGGCATCACGTAGAAAGCGTAGGAATTCGAGAGAGGCCGGGATAGCACCACCGGCTCCCTGGACGGGCTCGACGAATATGCCGGCGAGCGAGTTCTCAGGCTGCTGGGAAATTATTCTCTTGGTACCTTCTATATCGTTGAAGGGTGCCACGACGAATTTGTGTGGAAGAACGACCGTTTTGGCTGGTGCAGGAGTCGGGAAATTGATTGTAGAGCCATGGAAGCCATTGGTAAAAACAAGAATCTATCATTATCAGACACCCACGACCTAGAAAAAGGGAATCGGGTTTACATACTCGATCTCTCCCCGTGAAATTTACCGCAGCAGCGAGAGCCATCATGCTAGCCTCCGTCCCAGAATTGGTGAAACGGACCTTGTCCAAATGGAAGCGTTCGCAGACCAATTTAGCAAAATACCGTTCCCGGTCATTGAGTCCTCCATAGTTCCAGCCCGTGCTCAACACAGCTTCTACGGCATCTTTGATGACCGGATGGCTGTGCCCGAAGAGGCCGGAGGTGTACTCGCTGCAAAAGTCTATGTAGGTGCGATTGTCCACTGAAGTGAGATAGCAACTGTGAGCTATCTGAAATGTTAGAGGGAATGGTAACGAGTGCAGCAAGGTGCGCGTGTTTCCTCCAGGAAAGTATTGGTTTGCTTCGCTGTATGCGAGTAGCGACTTTGGGTTGGCAGCGGTAAACGTCTCGCGGGCTGATTTCAGGGCGGTTACAAGTCGTGGGTGAGAATTTGGCCTGAGCATGGGATCAGTAGTTGTTAGAGAAGGCATCGTGTGCTGGGTAAGTTCTGGTAATCGTTCTGTTGTAGTTCAAAGCCTTAATATAACGAAATGAAAGAGGCGACCTCAGCAAACTATGGTAAGAAATTAAACAAGATGAATGCTGGAATGTGTGAAATAGTTTAAAACTGTATGTTTAAATTTCTACAATGGTTTACGCAACATTGCCCAACGAGCAGCTACCACAAACGATGCCCCCAGGATCAACGACGTTCCTCCCCACGCGCAGGCATAGATGTATGAGCCGTTATCGCGCTGAATGAGTGCGCCAGCCAAAGGTGGACCGGTCAGACAGGCAAAGGAAACGATGGAGAGGACCATCCCACTACGGACACCCATCTTGGTCAGGTCAGTCGTCAGCGTTGGCAGCGACGACAGGGCTGTCCCCTGCACGCCACCTCCAATCAACCCATAGCAGACAACAAAGGCAATCATGCCGCCATAACTCTTCACGGCCATCCAACAGTAAAGCAGAATCCCGGAAATAAACCCGAGTACGACATAAGTGTTGAGAATGCCACCAAAATAGCGATCTGCTACCAATGCAGGGATGATACGTCCGGGGATACCCATTCCGTTGATGATGTAGAGCATGCTGAGCGAGGCGGAGTTGGAAGTTCCAATCACATCAAGAGCATACGAGTTGATCTATTGGAAGTGTCAGCTGCCTCATCTCATATGGAGGGGCGGGAATGCAGGCAAACTCACGTAAAAGTAGCTAAAGTAGACGGCCCAGAGTGTAAGAAAGATGCCCACCACGAACAGCGAGTAAGGCAACTCGCGAAAGGCACTGGGTTCAATGAGCGGACCACTGACCCGTTTTGGCAGTCGGGGGCGTGCCAGACTGAAACACACGACGAAGCAGAAGAGGACCACAAAGCCGATACAGCGTACAGTCCAGGCAAACCCTATTTTTGGGAGAAGCTGCTGCACCATGATAGGGAAAATCAAGCCGCCTGTACTCGATCCGGACAGCGTCAGCCCTAGTGCAATGGCACGACGTTTGACGAAGTAGGTTGCTATCATGGCTGTAGTCGGACAAAAGAGGAGCCCGTCACCAATGCCGCAGCAGAGTCCCTGAGCTAGGAAAACCTGCCAGTACTGCTTGCATAGAGAGACCATGAAGATTCCCAGAATCTGGAAGACGAAGCCACCAATCAAACAGTAGCGATAGTAACCTGCATCCATCAGACGGCCGGAGAAACTGCCAATAAAGCTAAGCAGAAACACTTGAACGGAGGCGACCCACGAGATTTGCGAACCACTGACCCTCATAGTCTCCTCGTAGTAGGCTTGAAAAAAGCCAAATGAGTTGATGAAACCCCAAGTGCAGAAGAGGATCAGATGGGCCATGGCCACCTGAGTCCAGGCCTGCAACCCGCCATCTGGAGGCGGAGCGGCTGCATCTGTTGTTTCTAGTTTCTCGCGCAGGAGCGCAAAGAGTAAAAATCGAGGCGGCCCGCTGTTCTGCTGATCATCGAGGGTCGCAGTAGTGACCTCTTTCTCGGCGCTCATGGAGTATGTATAAGCAGTCGTCCTAAGTATCGCGGGTATTTGAGAGGAACAGGCACAACTCGGAAATTCGAAGCGAGGACGGTCGGAATACAAGAGAAAAGCACGAACAAAACAAGGAGAAAAGATGAAAAGGAAGAAAAAAAAATCTCGATGAGGGGCCAAAATATGCAAGTATTATTATCCCCCTTGTTTTTTTTTTTTTTTTCTTCATTTTTTTATCTTATTTTTTCTTTGTTACAGGCTGACCGCTTATCAGCAGCGATAGCGACGATGCATTAATCCCACGCATTTCAGCGGGCGCCAGGCATAATCAACATATTGATTGCCCTGGCGTGTCCATTGGTGCACTGCGCCGCCTGAGACTCCGCCGCCAAGTAGCTAACATAGCCAGGGTCTGCGCGGATGCACATCCCTGTCAGTCCGTTACTAGGCCAGTCATTGCTCGCGGAGGATGTTGTGCTTATCAGTCACTATTCCTTAGCTGCAGGGTTGATACGGGGTAACTATTTAGCAGTACTCGCGATGGCCGAGGCAAGCCCTGTATGCCGGCTCGGTTAGGGTTTCATCCTGCATCGTTACATAGGTGCTATACCTTGATTCCTAGGATGAGAATATTACTTGTCCTCGCCTCGACTGGCGCTGTCTTGGTCTCCTGAGCAATTGTGCTGCTTTTTCCAGATTTTGCGTGTCGCATACTCGGCTGATCTGATCTGATCTTTTGAAATCATGTTGCGACTAAACAGCCAGGCCAAATGGATAATGAACAGCAAGCAAGAACAGGACGGCTTTCCCCAGATCACATCGACACTGAATGAGTCCTTAGTGACTCTTCTGCAGAATGCTCGCTCCCGCGACATCCTGCCTGCAAAGAGCAAACTCATCCACGCCGTGCAGTCCTTGCCTACAAAACTCCCATCTCATGGCTTAGGTTTGAGCCATACAACCCAACATCTTGTTCATGACATCGCACCCGCTGTGTCATCCTCCAGCCTGTCGTCAAGATACTTTGGCTTTGTCACTGGAGGCACGACGCCTGCTGCACGGCTGGCAGACTATCTTGTCACGACACTAGATGAATGTCTTGCTGTGCGTATTCCATCGGATACCATAGCCACCGATGTCGAGAATCGCGCGCTGGCAATGCTAGCCGAGTTGCTCAAGCTCGACAACAGCATCTGGACGGGGTTCTTCACTCCGGGCTCGTCCACGAGTAATCTGTATGGCATCGCATGCGGGAGAGAATACGTTCTTCGCACACGAGATGCCCCTTATCCTTCTGCCGAAGGGATCCAGGCTTCGTGTGAGGCAGCCGGTGTGCGCCGCGTCCAGGTGTTGTGCAGCATGGGCCACCCATCCATCATGAAGGCTGCCAGTCTGACTGGTCTGGGGCGTAGTTCCGTGAAGCAAATGGGACTGGCAGATCGTCCGTGGTATTTAGATGTAGCTCGCGTGCAGAAGGAGCTTGAAAGGTCGGATTGTGCTTCGATCGTGTCTGTGTCGTTGGGTGAGGTAAATACGGGCAAACTCGGTATTAGTGCCGAGGAATTGCAGCAACTGAGAAAACTCTGCGATCTCCATAAAGCGTGGCTACATAGTGATGCTGGTTTGTTATTATAATACCCTTTCAACGTCCACTTGTGCTTACGGTTGATTGCAGCATTCGGAATCTTTGTGAATGTCCTTCCCGACACTCCAGAATTTAAATATCTCAAAGATATCGCCAAATACGTTCACTTGGGGGACTCGATTACTGGAGATGCTCACAAATTGTTGAATGTTCCCTTCGACTGTGGATTCTTCTACCTGCGTGACCCAAGCCGTCTGAAGGACATCTTCAGCATTCCCAAAACGAACTTTTCGGAATTCGCCATCCCTCCGGTTTACTTCTCTCGGTTCGTTGTCTAAATTACTTCAAGTTGATGTTCTCTACTAATTTTATGACATAGGCCCGTACCTGCCCCAGGCGGACCAGCAAACCCGACTGATGTAGGCATTCAAAACGCCCGACGTTTCCGAGCACTTCCGGCCTACGCCAGTCTCGTCGCCTACGGACGGGCTGGATATGAGGACATGATTGTGCGTCAGGTGCATCTGGCACGAGGCATTGCATCGTTTGTCCTGGACCATCCAGCCTACGAGCTGCTACCACAAATGCCGGGCGCAGACGGCAAACAGTCGGTCTTGGAGACTATATTCATTCTGATTCTGTTCCGTGCTGTTGATCCTGCGCTGAACGAGAACCTGCTTGTCCGGATTAACGAGACCGGAAGTATGTACGCTCAGGGGATTGTGTGGGAGGGACAGAAGGCCATTCGTTGCGCGATCGCCAACTGGGCTGTGGATGTTGAGGAGGATCTAGGTATTGTCACGGAGGCGTTGAGATCTGTAGCTGATCAGTGGGACAAGAGGTCCCGATTATAGTCAGTCAGGTACTCGTTGGCATTGAGATTGTGGAAATGTTGGAATGGGCTTTGTTCCGAATGTACTAGTAGTATAATATGAAGTAATAAAGTACATATAAAATTGTGAGCGCTATGTCCAGATTACACCTACGGATTAACCTTAGGCCTCACAGCTGGAAAAAAAAAACATCCTAAGTAAAGAGAAAAGAATATCTACAGCAATGTAGATATATTAAATTGGAGCTAAAATCTATAACTAAGAAAAATCCAAATCTCAAATTAACCCTCATCTCTAGAGTACACCCATATTAACTTTCTGTTGTCACGTAAAGAACCTTGGAAGCAAGCAATGAACAGATAAATCAAAGAAGAGGTAACGCAAAATTAAAGTATAGAGATTCAATAAAGAATAGCTACTACTTTGAATAACTTTTAGGCTTAAAGAATTAATATATAACCATGTTGTCAAGGAAGATATCTGTCATAGCTGAGTTGTACAGGACATAATCAGTAGGGAAACGTCGAATATGACATCACAGAAAATGAACGAGGTTCCAGGGTATAACTTAAATCAATCAGCATCAACCTTGGAATTCGGCATATTTGTAAATGAACGTACATATACTGGGATAGCCCTATATCATATCCGAACTCGACATCATTGCCAGACAAATTATTCACAATTGCTCGAATTAACTATAGAAATACTCGCAAGTTCACACCCAGCTAAAGACAACACATCATTTTTACAGCTACTTCTTTCCGTCAGACCTGTTGATGTCCTTCACCATATAGATCTGACCATAAAGATTGGTCACATCAATAAAAACTTTGAGGGCCCCCCAAACCGGTGCCGTGATTTCAGGTCATAATTTGTTTATGGCAAGGTCCAGACATTCGCGTTCATAGTTGGCAATCTCCAACAACGTCTGCTTAGCGTTGTCTTCTGGTTGGCCGTCAGTATACCCGTCTTCCAGTTGGTCACAGTGAAATTCAGGAAAGTTGACACTGTTCACATTTTTCTCAGTGAAGGTCGGCGCAGGCGGCCAGTACTGTGTTAGCATTGATCTTAGTGCCATGGTATGTGATTGAATTGGAGAGTGGTTGTGGCTGTTGAAGGCAGACGGTGCAGTATACGTTGAATATTATCTATTCAAGAGAACGACTTCGGACTAAGGACTGATGGGAAGGGCCGCATTACGTACTCGGTACTGTACTAGTGTATTTTATAATTATTACAAGTTATCCATTGTTCTAATCCATGCATACGGTAAGCCTGTGTAAACGAACTCCTTTGTTGTTGTTCTTTATTTCTTGTTGGGATAGGGGTTCATTCTGAGGATCATTTACTATATACGGTTAGTCCTGGGACAAGGAGCGTGCCCCGCGCGGGGAAGATCCCTAGGGCTAAACCCTTGCAGGATTGGATATCGTAGTAAGAGATATTAAGCTGTTGAAAACAGCATCTTGCATTAGAACGAGGGATGGCCTGATTATGCTAATATCACTGCGTTTTCTCGGCGCGTAAACGTGCAGATGACACCGCATACCACTGCTCCGTACCTAGGTAAGCGCTTAGGGTTATGATGCGTATATACCTACATACTCCCAATCATAATTCACATCTCCCATCGCGAACATCAGAGTAAACCAAAATCTAAATCATTGACAGCCTAGGTAACTATTTCTGTACTTCTCGTAGGAACAATAAGGCATCTCCAGCTTTCACACTCCCTCCAGAACTAACCATCACCTTCTCGACTGAGAACTCAACAGCCTCTGGTCTACCACTGTTGAAATGGACTACGATCTCCATTTTCATCGCTTCTAGAATAACCGCCTCGTGCGTTGAAGTTATAATATCACCAACTTCGACATTCACTTTCCATACATTGGCATCCATAGGTGCGTCAACGGATAGAATGTCAGGATCTATGCGAAATAAGTAAAGGGTTGCTTTCTAGAGCAAAGAAAAGCGGGAATCTCACCATTTCGTAGTTTATGAAATTCCTCTTCGGAAACATTATCTTCAGTCTGTTCTGCCATCCATTTTTCCATCGACTCCTTCTCAAGTGCCAACATTTCCACCTGCGCATCTTCCTGACGACGTTTCAACGCCTCTACCTCATCTCGCGTTTCTTCCAAAAGACGATTATAGGCAGCCATATCAAACACAATATCCTCAAACTGGAATTGATACCGACCAGATTTAAAAAGAGCAAGATCCCGCTTAAATTCCTCTTTATCCACGCGGTAAAAGGTAATTTGATCAAATGCCCGGAATAGACCTGGACGAGAAGGCTGGAATCCTGGTTTGATGCCCATTTGATCGAAACAAGGTATCGTTTGGCCAGTCATTTGATATCCTCCCGGGGAATCGACGGGGTAGATGCTGTTGCAAAAACTATAAACCTTGTGCAAATTATTTTAAGTGGAGTGCCAACTTACTTCATACACGAACCTCCCCAACTCACACTTCCTTCTGGAGTGAACACACGGCTTGGATTTTGTTTCGGACACTTTAGTCGATACCGTGGATCGATGGGTAGACAAATTGTGTCAGCACAGAAAAATCCAATACAGATTGCGACGAATTCTGTGGTTAGAAAAATATCCACCAGTTTATCATATGTGATGCCATTAATTTTGGCCACAAACTCCATATTGCTGGGCAAAAATGGGGCATAAGGGCGCTGGGTTGTCATGTATCTTTCAATAGCTTCGTCTTGAGCGGGACTGTCGAAACAGATGGGTAATCGGAAACGACGACTTGGAACTCCTGTGAGTGTTATAGAATCAAGACCTGCTTGTAGTGACAGGATCTCTTCGACGAGGCTCTTTCTATTGATCGTCAAGCCATTATAATGTATCAACAAGGCTTTAATGGCTAGTGAGTGGTATGCGACGTAAAGGGAATTTCTTCGATTACTCACAATTACAACAACCGGTAGTCTTGTAGACTCCCTTTGCCCATGTGCTTGCTCCTTCTTTAGTCTGCTGAATAGCATTGCTCAAGGCTGTGACACGACCTCGGTGATTGAGATCAAAATTTCCATCTCCATACTCAACAAGGACAAAATCATCTCCACCCTGGGAATGCGTTAATCGATTACAATTGTTAAAATATAGTAGAAATAATTCCACTTGCCTGTCTAAGCGTTACTGGAACTGAAGAGCCTGATGCATCAATTGTAGTTTTCTGAACAACAGCTTTCCTTCCATCTTCATCTGAAGGGGAACGACGCCACGCTTCTTGAGCCAGCGGCGAGATTTCTTTCGAGTTAATTCGACCTTCAACATAGGCAGATACACTTTCTTCAAATTCAAGCAATTGCTTTCGAATACGGAGAGCCTCCACTAGAGATACTCGATGATACTGGAGCGTATCACCTGATTTGACCTGCCCCAGCCGCCAGAGACTGCCGTTGATGACGGTAGTAGAGGAAATGAATCCCCCCAAATCAGGAGCATCGACTGGGAATAGACATGGACTGCTTACAGATTATAAATTATGAGCATTCATTATTTTATCACTAAAAAGTGGGGTAGGGCGAGACTTGCCTCTCTCCAGTCCAATTCAGCGTGCCCACAGGGTATCCATACTCAATCACATTCGCCGGGTGTTGTCCTCCATCACCCCCGTCTTTTCTTGCCCACCTAGGGGCTGGGCCTATAAGTCGTATACCTCCTCTAGTTGCGTTATGCGAGACTTTCCTGAAACCCGATGTGAGTCTTTGCTGTTGGCTAGGAGCATAGGAAGTCTTTAGTCATACCATATCGTATTATAGATCATCTCAATATCTTCCGACAGAATGTATCCTTCGTCGTACGGGCCAGGCATGGCCAAGATATCCACATGTGTTGAATAATTGGGAATATATTCCTCTGGAAGTGCTATCCTGTGATTATCGATCGGGGGTTTCCTATCTTGAATGGCCAGTAGGTCTCCTGGGGCAAGAGCTCGGCCTTGATAACCGCCAATGCCCAATAAAGGAGAAGTAGACTTTGAGCCGAAGTAACTGGCACTGAAGGGGATATTTAGATTGGCATTGTGGCAGGTGCCAGTTGTGAAGGGCTACTCACATGTCAGGAAATCCTCCAAGAACAGCCACATAAGCTGAAAGATGTTATTAACAGGAACCACTAGAAATCATCTGGAAGGAAAGCGTCCTGGAATAGTAGTACAAACCTCGGCAACCCCCTGAACTGCTCAATTTTATGATGGATAGTGTTTGGCCGCGGTTTATATGCAATCGGGTCCACATGGGTACTTCAACTCCGTCAAGAAATACGTCCATAGGCGCACCGCATACGGAAACAGTAGCAGGGGCCAAGAATCGTAATTCGGGGCCCTTGAGGGTAATTTCGAGGGCTTCGGTTTCGCGCGGGTTCCCTACTAGAATGTTCGCAACTGGGAAAGGGGGGGGGGGGTAATATTAGCCCAACCAAAAGTGTCGGCTCCAGGCAATGACTAAACTCACTTTCAAAAGCTAAGGGGTCCTTTTTGAATGCGTATATTAGATTCAGAACCATACTACCAGAAAGTCAGTGAAGCTTACCATTGGCCCTGATTGTGGTATGCCACTTCCGATACTCAGCCGGCCAGGATAATCCTGAACTGTTGTATAAATCCCTGGAGAAACCACGTCAACTGCAGTAGGATTGAACTCAAAGTCCTCGAGAAAGTTTGTCAATGTATTCCCAGTAGCAAACTTTTGAGATTGAATTATGGTGTGTAAGAACTCGATGTTGGTAGGGGATCCATAGATTTTGGAGTTTGAAAGCACTCGACATATTTTATCGATAGTTTGTGTGCGATCATTTGCATGTACCATTACCTTTGCAATCATTGGATCTTTATTCTATCAGTAATTTCTGGTAAAAAAAATTCATTAACGAGGACTGACCATAAAAAGAGGAAATCCTGGTGCCTGTAGAGACCCAAGTATCGATACGTGCTCCCGGCACTTCCTCCCATTTGACATATTGAAGCAACCCTGGCGCAGGCTTGAAATTACGCGCTGGATTTTCGGCGTACACCCGCGCCTCCATGGCAGATCCAGAAGGAAAGTCGCGCTGCAAGGATTTGAGCAACTTTCCATCTAGCCCCTTCCTACCAGAGAGCTCGCAGTCCGCTTGTTGAAGCATGAGTTCTACCAAATCCACCCCGTAACAGAGTTCAGTAATACCGTGCTCAACCTGAAGTCGTGTGTTCATCTCCAAGAAGAAAAATGATCCAGTCAGGTCGTCGACGAGGTATTCTACTGTTCCAGCTGAACTGTACTGGACCGATTCCGCTAAAGAGATGGCAGCGGACGTCAACTTTTCTCGGAGACCTTTTTTTGATGTTTCAAGGTTGTCAATAAAAGTTCAATAATATGATTTTTGGTTCACCCTCTCTTCCTTACCTGGACACCGCTCGACAAAGGGGCTAGGGCACTCTTCCACCACCTTTTGATGACGTCTCTGAACGGAGCATTCACGCTCTCCAAAATGTATCGCATCGCCTTGGCCGTTTCCAAAAACTTGAACCTCTATATGGTGGCTTTCGGGATAATATCGCTCCAGGAAAACTCCATCATTTTTAAACAATGTTTTTCCTCGGGAGCGAACTTGAGCAAAGGTCCGACGAACTTCCTCGGTGGACGAGCAAATCATCAGACCCATACCTCCGCCTCCAGCTGTGGCTTTGAGCATAACCTGTCATGATGAACATGGTCAGATAACAAATAAAAAATGATTTGCTCTTGCTATCCTTACAGGATATCCCATTCGATCTGCAACTCCAACAGCATCGTCCTCACAAGAGAGAAGATCATTTGTACCCGGCACGACTGGGACACCAGCTGCAACGGCCATTTCACGGGCTAGATGTTTCAAGCCAAACTCTTCAATAGAGCCAGGCTTTGGGCCAACAAAAACCATCCCCGCATTGACAACATCCTGTGCGAATTCTGCATTCTCCGATAGAAAACCGTATCCGGGAATGATGGCATCTACTCCGTTTGATCGTGCAATATCTATTATTGCATCTCTGTGTCATGTTAGCTAGATAGCTATACAACACATTCGGGTGAACAAATTGATTGGTTACCCGTTGGTGTAAGCGCTGGAATCATCCCCAGGGAGCAAAATAGCAACGTCGGCCACTGAAACATGCTGAGAAATTGCGTCTGCTGTCGTATAGATAGCAACCGTGCGTATATCGAGTTTTCTGCATTCCGGGTATGAAGTGTTAGTACCCTCTGAGCTGTGTAACGCTTGATAAAATAGTTGCTTACTTGGCCGTCTTGATGATACGAACAGCGATCTCGCCACGATTTGCAATCAACAGGGTCTTCAGTCTCTCCATAGTGAGAAGGTTATCTGTGAGGTGCAAAATAAAAATTCTAATAAAGGCAGAGTTTACTTTGTGATAGGCCTAATTCTGCTTTTTCGGTATTAAATCGGGAACAGTGCTATAATAATACCTTGGGAAAAGTCATTAGCATCATACTTTTCTGTATGTTTCTTTCTCAGTTTTTAACACACCCAATATTTAATTTGTTTTCAGTATTGGTTCCCAAGCTTTTTGTGAGACTTGGAATGCCTCGCAGTAAGGGGAACTCGGAAATGCACGGATATTTCGGACAGCAATGAGATTGTGTGTGTGTGTGTGTGTATCACTTCACTGACTCATTCGTTGACTGGCAGTACAGGAAAGATTGAAACTAAATTGTTGCGATTGGGTTTTGCAATCGATGCTTGATTAATGCTTCGGATGTCATCCTCGCCTGGGATTTCCGCTTCAAAGCGACCGTATGGTTAGCCTTAGCATCATCTGATACTCCGAGCATTGGTGTGTATGTATTTCGACATGGTCGATTTAATTGAAAAATTCTCTAGATCGCACATGGTAGCTTGATATAATCAGTTTATCGAATATCTTGGGATTGTTTTTATCTACAAGATATTGCACTTGCGATGTTCAGAATCCCATCAAACGAAGTCTACGCACAACGTGCAATGCGACCCGGACGACACCGCACGACTAGTCCCACGAACTTCTTCATATCACTTGGACTTTCCATGATATTCATCCTCCCATTCATTCCTCCAGCATGGACAAGTTCCCGATGGAAAAAATCAATCTCGGCTCAGCACGAATCCTAATCGACATTCGACATAGATGTTTGGCTAAACCAACGGATTCGAAAAATATAAATCTTACTCAATAATCAGCGGTACGATGATTGATAGCCCCCAACATTATAGAAGGTCGATATTCTTTGCACGGCACCCGTCGACGGTGAAGCGGCATCCCCCTACACTCACCAAGTTACGCAACGCTCGAGTCTATTCACCTATCGCCGCAACTAAACCTGCTTGATCTTTTGATGGGAAGGAATTAGAGCTTCTAAAAATTCATACTCAAGTGGAACAAATAATAGACGAATTGATAGTATGACATGAGCCAGGCTTATGGGCTCTCAGAGTCTCCGAGACGACTGATGTTTTTTATCTAGATAGTTTCCTTTGTTCGTATCTAATTAAGGTTCAGGCTATAGAATAAATGTCTTACTTTTATTTTCGTTGTGATAAGTGATTAACTTTCTCAATCACTTTTCCATGCCGAACTTGTATAATCACCACCTAAATATCTCGTTGTTAAGCTTATCAGACAAAAACCACATGCTGCCGTAACTCTCCGGAGATACTTCGGATCTCTGATATTATCCAGACGATCTCAAACCGGAGTACGTAGAATTGAGCGGGGTGCATATTTGATTGTGGAATATGACTCGTGTTTATCTTCAAACCTATGATAACGATGATCTAGATGTAATATAATCCCTGCTACTTTCGGCGAATTATCCGTAGGAGTTGTCCCGACGATATCCGACAGTTTCCTGAAAAGAAATCCTTCGAAGGTGCTTTATAGGCCACAAGGATGCATTTGTCGAAGAAAATGTGTGAAACATCTATGAATCAATTTTTTTTCATTTTAATTATTCTCACAATATGGGACCCGTTCGTCAAAAGGTACACATCAATGTTGACCTCGCAGAAGGGTATGGCAATTGGATATGCGGACCGGATTTACAGCTTCTGCCTCTTATTGACCATGCCAACGTCGCTTGTGGCTTCCATGCTTCGTAAGACGACCCGATTATTTTTTTTTTTTACCCGTCAGAGGAACTTGCTCACACTTCATGTAGAGACCCCATGATCATGTTGGAAACCGTGAAAAATTGCCAACAGCACAATATCAAGATTGGAGCGCATGTCGGCCTCCCAGATCTCCAAGGATTTGGACGACGAGAGATGAAACTCACAATGGAAGAACACACGGCAAATACCATATATCAAATCGGTGCTCTTCAAGGGTTTCTAAATCGCGAAGAAGTCCCACTTCATCATGTCAAACCACATGGGATGCTATATGGAATGATGTGCCGAGATTACGATGTTGCCCGTGCCGTCATGGTTGGAATTCCTCCAGGTGTACCAGTATTTGGCCTTCCTGGATCTTGTATGGAGAAAGCAGCGCTTGACCTAGGGTTGCCATTCGTGGCCGAGCTTTATGGAGATGTGAAATATCATTCCGATGGATCCCTTGTCATTGAAAGAAAGAAGGGGTTCGTGTACTCACCTAATCCTAATACCTACCTAGGTACCTTTTTTCTGCCTTGAATGACCACTTACCATTGATAATGTAGTGCTTGGAAACGTGCTGATGTACGAAGTCACGTAACTGAACAGATTGAGACCTCTTCTGTTACTTCGGTGGATGGAAATGTATGCCATCTGCCAGTAGGGTCCTATCCAGTCTCTGTCTGCTGTCACTCAGATGTCCCAGGCTGTGTGGATGTGGTTCAGGAGACGCGTAATGTGGTGGATGAATTCAATCGTAAATACTCATTATAGTCTTAAGAAAGTTTTAAGACGGTGTTATACAGATGCCTCGAAATATTTAATGAGCCATTATAGACATGATGTCATAAGATTTACTAAGATCCTACAGGCGGTATTGAATTTTTGATCTATAATTCCTTGGAAGTTTCAAAATTAAAAGGCTATGTCAATTTCTAAATATATCGCACTATGCTAAAACATTCGAAATGTCGGGCACCTTTCCGTAAAAAGTAGTATCTTCACCTTCTCTTAAATCCAGAATTTCACATCCATCTTTGGTAATCGCAACGACGTGCTCCCAATAGCAAGCAATTGAATTATCAGCCGTAGCAGCGCTTTTTGTAACGTTGTCCAGGCGTACACCATCGGACTTGCCAGCGCACAGGAATGGCTCGATAGTAATAACCATTCCTTCCTGGAGTACTCGTCCCTCATTTCGTGGATCATGATAAAACGGAATATGCCATCCATCTGCGTGGGTCTTGCCAATTGAATGACCGGTCCCACTTCCAACTCGAAGCATCGAAAACCCGAAAGATTCCACATATTTTTGAACGGTCACGGCAATTTCCTGGATCTTTGCACCTGGTTTGACAAGGCTGATACCTAGGCACATAGCTTGATATGCAACAGCGACAAGAAGACGAGACTGGGCTGACGTGTCGTCGCCAATGATCCACTGACGAGATGTATCGCCGCACCAACCATTTTTCTTGATGCTCACATCAATACCAAAAACATCACCTTTCTTAAGTGGAGTGTCCGTGGCTTCTCCGTTGAACGCAATCTCATTGTGAGAGAATGACACACTGGCGAAGTTACTAGAATCATATCCAGTCAAGTCTTCCCGGTCAACTTCGGCCTCGTATTTGTTCACGATAAGATCATGCACAACGTCGTTTAGCTGCGCTTTTGTCACGCCTGGCTGGACATGGGGGGATATATCCTCAAGAATTCTGGCCGAGATGTTACCCGCGATTCTTAAGAGCGCAACTTCTTCTGCGGTTTTGAGTGGGATGGCGTTGTAATCGACGGTGGAAGCCATGGCTTTGTTGAGGGACACGGTAGATAGCGGTTATAATTCAAGATATTCGAGTAGATGTTGAGAACTAGAAGAACATCGACTTTAATAGACTTATAGGAAAAAGCAGAATAGTCTTAATTTATATGTTATTTTGTGTGAAAGAAAACGAACAGTCGAGGCACTGCATGGAGATTATCGGATATAGTCATAGCCGACTGTATCCGAGACAGAAAAGAATCACCCTTGTTTAATTTAACAAAAAGAATACTGAGATGGTTTCTAATCCTAGATTTTTCATTGGACAAATTTGCCGGCTTTTGAAGGGACTGATTGTGATATGGTATCGTAGCTAATAACGGGGTACTTCGCAAGGCAGAATAAGTCATGACAATCATTAAAGATTAATTTCGGGACACTTCTTGTACCATAAATTAGGTAATTATTAAGTATATCATAATACTAGTAGGTAACTTGTACAGGTATTTCCAGGCGGAATCTCCTCCAGGGATAATATTGAAACCGAACAACCACGGCTAGTTTGTACCTCCGAGTGACCAAGGAAGATGAAAATGTTGGTCGCAGGGAATCCAAGCCTTCACAATTGACGATCACTTTGGAACTAGCTTCCCACAGCTGTATCATTTTCGAGCCTGTATTTTTTAGTCGGGTTAAACGTCAGCATAGGGGTCTTGCGCTTGGTGAACCGAGAGATGGTTGCTTGCCATTTATTACATTGCCATGATCTTTAATGCGGCTCCAATCAGATATCTTTACTTTTCGCATTTGCTGTAGGTGCGTATGTGGAATCTCCTTCAAGTAGAATGAATTGCATGCCGATTTTGACGTTGGACGGCGTGGCTGTGGGTCAACTGAAACAAAATTCTTCGATTTCAACGTACTCGATATAGTGCAGAAAGATGGTTTCATTGGTTCACAACCACTTTGACAGCTGATCAGTTGTATTTTGAGACAAATCTCTGTGAAAACACGGGATCCCCCTAATTGAATTGGCCGAGGCTCTATCGATTCCAGCTTTAAAAAGCCAATCCTCTTTATTCGAGGGAAAGACCAGAGTTCCTTTTCGACCAAGATTGCATATTCGCCAGGGAAATCTTCCAAGCAAAGAGGAGGCTGTGGTGCTGACACAGGGCAAAATTGAAAAGGCTGCGTCGCATCGGCAAGTATGGCTCCTTCCTTTACTACTTGGCATCGTATGTTGTATATAACATTGCAATCGACGGTCTTTACGGGCCCTGTGTCCCTACTTGGATCTGCATGCCACAGTAATTGAATCGAGGGCGGCAGGCTTTTTGATGAAAGCAGACTCAGATTATAAGAGGGGAGATCTGAGGAGGCAAAATCAAATTTGAATGGAAATATCCCCTGGTCTTGCAAATTCTGGGAGTTATGTTCAACCAAATTTAGAATGTGGGAAACCCTAATAAGCTGGTACAGAAAGGCTTAGCGATGCACTTCAGATTTGATAAACAATACTCTTACTCTCTCACGGTTTGATAGCACAGAGTACGACGCACCATCCTCGACAAGAAAATGGATTATGGCATCCCCTTCTAAAGTTGTCGTAATAGTATCAAAACTATGTCCATACGTAGATTGATTAATAAACCATTCACCGTCCAAATTATCCCCCCCTGTAATGACAGACGTTAAGTTGGAGGTACTACTCTCGAGTAGCTTCCCATTCACGCGTAATCTAACGTCCAAAGACATGATTAATATGGCTTGATAAACTGTAAGAACGAAGTTAAAATGGTAATCATTGTCGGTGAAGGGGCGGTGTCAAGGCGTTGTACAGCTAGGCCCTAAGGTTCTACATAGTTCGTTTTCAAATCGCCGTCATTTTATTTCACTAGCCTCCATTAACCGGATTGAAGATGCATCTTATCAGTATCCGATGAACTCCGACTACATAGGTCCTTATCATGATGAAGTTAATGATGTTTAGTCAGGAACTGATACGGCTAGGGTTAGGGCTAATGGGTAATTTTGTGCTTCTCTCCCGCGTGCCTGTTTCTACATAATGAATATGCTTCAGGAATATGTCGCTATCAATCCATCTGCATAGGGGTTTATCTTTGTCTAGTGCGAGGAGGCTATAAGGGGCTGCGCGATGTCAAAGATAAGGCTTCAGGTTAACAGACATGTTATCAGTAGCATTGGCACCCGACAATCACCGACACAATCCGAGACGACTCAGTAATAAATAAATACTCAACATGCTACCTATCTACCACAACATGACCAGGAGTAATCGATGTTAATAACTCGGAAATCTTTGAGCTTTTTGTGCTACACGAATTGAACCAACCCCGCCAGCCTCGAAAATGGAGGACCGCAAATCCCTAGAACAAACCAAGGAAATGAAGGACACGGCCATTGCTCCCTCCCTAATAATGGACCGGGATACAGACAAGAGAGTTCTTCGAAAAATTGATCTCCATGTTCTTCCACTCGTGATGCTATTGTACTTGGCAGCATTCTTGGACCGGTATGACTAAGTACCTTGCGCATCTGAACAATGGAGGTTGCTAATGAATGAACTTTTGGTTAAACTTAGGGTCAACATCGGCAATGCAAAGTGCGTGAATACTAAGCCCATCTATTCAATTTTCATTTAGGTTGCTGTCCTAATGAAACAACCGTCTTTCAAACAGACTGTACGGGATGGAGGAAGATCTTGGTTTACACGGCAATGATTATCAGGTGGCTGTCTCTCTGCTATTTGTGACATACCTCGTATGATATCACCCGTTAATACCTGTCTAACTGGAAATATTGACATTTGCGTAGCTTTTCGAAGTCCCAAGCAACCTTGTTCTCAAGAAACTAAAGCCGAGATGGTTCATTTCCGGTCTATGCATTGGATGGGGAATTGTATCGACCCTCACTGGCTTGACCAAGAATCTCGGAGGCCTGATTGCATGTCGTTTGTTGATGGGAATGCTGGAAGCTGGTCTTTTCCCTGGGCTAACAATGTATCTGACCTTTTTCTACACCCGTAAAGAGCTCGCCCTTCGTATTGGATACATCTTCGTCAGTGCTGCTATTGCAGGCAGTTTTGGGGGACTTCTTGCCTATGGGATAGGGCATATGGATAACGTTGCCGGTCAACATGGATGGCAATGGATATTCTATCTAGAAGGCATTCTAAGCGTCGTTATGGGGTTCATCTCCCTGTTTGCCCTTGCCAACGACCCAACCAGCGCATGGTATCTTACTCCCGAAGATGTTCAAATTGCGCAATGGAGACTCCATCAGCAAATGGGGCACACCGAAGATGGCGAGAAACTTCACTGGAAAGACGTGAAAAAGGGGGCACTAGACTGGCGAACATGGGCATTCGCGGCTGCGCAGTTTGGCGTGAACAACATGTGGTACGGTTACAGCACATTTCTACCGACAATGATAGAAGGAATTGGGAGTTGGTCAACCTCTCAGATTCAACTTCTCACAATCCCATGTTATGCCGTTGGTGCAATCACGTATCTTGTGGTTGCTCATCTATCGGACTTGCAGGGACGCCGAGGTTTCTACACCTGCGCATCTATTCTAGTCTCCATAGTTGGATATGCCTTGCTTTTATCGAATGTCCCCTCCGGTGTGCACTACTTGGGATGTTTTTTTGTGGCCATGGGTCTCTATGTGGCAGTCGGACTTCCACTTGCCTGGCTTCCTAATAACCTTCCTCGCTATGGAAACCGGGCATTCAGTTCAGGCTTTCAATTAACAATTGGATCCTTTGGAGGAGTTGCATCTTCATATGTAAGCTCGGTTCCAAAGAATTTTGCAAAAGAGTCACCTTCACTAACTTATATAGCTATACCCTTCTGCTGATTCGCCTCACTACGTGAAAGGTCAGGCGTCTAGCCTTGCTTTGATTGGCGTTTCCGGTATTATTTATGCTGGACTATGGGTCAGTTCCCTGTATTCAGGCACGCCCCCGTTACGTAAACTAACTGTCAACTTTCAGGCATATTATATTCGAGCAAATAAGCTTCGTCAGGCTGGTGTAGAAGACTATAAGTTGGAAGGCAAGTCGACAGAGGAAATTGATGAAATGGGTGACGAAAGGTACGAGACATTCCACCTTACGCTTATTCTGACTTTCTAATTGGTCACTTTAGCCCACATTTTATATATACAACGTAATCGCTTGTCAACTTGAGATCTTCGGTTGATTGAATGCTCCAGGAATTCTTGAAGGGTCTCGAGTCCTGAGGAGCGGCGTTGTACCTGGTCTAAATTTCCAATGAGGCTCCTCAAGTAACTATAGTACACAAATTCAAGTAGTGGCGGTTTAGTAGTACCTATCAAGGAATGTTAATTTCATGTGAAATTGCAGAATTCGATTGTACTTTTCAATAAACGATGCTTACATCGGCACTTGATTCTAAATGAGCACGCTTTACTTTTCACAGGCCTGTTTGCGGGAATTATTACAGTATGAAAATATTTACGAGTCCATAATAACCCCAGAGTGGTCTCCTTAAGATGACGGTTTATCATTAATATAAACCAGAGAAAGGTATTGTTAAACCAAGCTGTTCCGCCCACGGCATCTGCACAGAACCAAGACCAGCACCCGCAAGAGTGTCATTATCCATAATATCAGACGGCATCTCGTACCAGCCAAAATTTTCAAGCGTATTATCAATACTCGATTCATCGAGAATTCCCGACAAATAATCACTCTGCTGATCTCCTCCTCCTTCAGCAGAAGTCGGGTCTGGCTCCGGCTCACTTGGCTGCTGCTCCGAAACTTGATCTCCTCTCAGCTGACTGCTCATATGATGATTATGCTGATGATGATGACTCTCCGGGTTATTTCTCCTTCGCGTGAAGCTAAGTTGGCGAGAAGAGAGATTGGATAGCAGCACGCCCCATCGCGAACTCAGGTGCGCATCGTCCGGGGAGCATGTCTGGAATGCTTTTCCTACCCGTTCCATCAAAGCCAGCGAGGATTCAATATTCGCAAGTGAAGTGACGTTCAAATAAGTCGTCTAGTACATGGTGAGCAACCACTTCAAAAAAAAATTATGAAAGGGGAAAAGGGCCTACCTTTAGTAAAAAGAGGGTTGCAGTAAGTATTCGAAAATACGCCCGAATGGGGATGTAGGCGAGACTGCCATCTGGTTCGAGATCATTCAGTACACACTCAAGAATACTTCTTGCACCGTCAACAATCTCCACTGCGAAGTCTTCGTTGCTTCGGTGTAATGGTAATTTCCCATTTCGCTTGTTCTCCATGATAGCTTGGGCTGCGATACTATTGAAGTAGACACGAATGTATCCGAGGTCGATTGATAATATCACACGCATTTGCGGGCTTACTATTAAGACGTCAGAATTTCCCTCATAAGTCTAAGGGGTAAATAGACCTGTATCTGAAAACAAAAGGATAAGAATTTGACAGGGATATACTCACGATTGGCCTTTTCAAATTCAGTTCGCCATTCCTGAAGGCTTGTTTGAAATGTATAAAGGAGACCAATATATCGACCATTGCGAATGATTTCTTTTGTGTGCTGACGAGATGAGAAGAGAAGTTCATTGCCCCTTCTCATCAAAGTAGCGATCCCCGTCCAAAGTTTTGATGCGTCGTCATTAATCGCGCCTGGTCTTTCCGGTAATTTGTATGGAGCAAGGTATTTCCAGCCCAGTCTACCGGAAATCTGAGTGGAATAGACCCAAAGATACTGTCCAAGCCGAAAAGCTCGATTCCCAAAAGCGGGATCTCTCCAGCTTCGGCTCGTTGTTTCACGCGCCCCCAAGGTCGTATTGTCACAATCATCTAGCAGACCTAGCTCGATGGCTAGAGTTAAAGCTGTACCAAGTAACGACCAGCACAGTCTGTCGGAACGCCATGACCATTCTAGCCAGAAAAGAGGATCTTGGTCGGTGAAGGAATTCTTGTGAAAAGTCCGTTTGCTTGTCAATATGTGAGCATCGTCCCCTCCAGCCGGGAAATGAAGTGATCTCGGGTGCCATTCGGTTAGGATGAGCAGTGCCTCACACGTGCCCAATGTTCGGAGACCACTTGATGATGATTTTCTCGGTGATGTTGAACGTGGACAAGGGTCTTGTGCCCAAAAGATCCGCATAATCATCGATCGAAGGAATTCCCAAAGACGATCATGAATCATATATCGCCGAGAGACCCCACCTGCCCCAGGAAGCGTGCAGTAACGGGAAGCAAGCATCAGCATGGTTACAGCCAGGATTGGGTTTTCTTCGATGAGCAGTCTATGGGTTTCCGGGCGTTTGAAATCCACGGAAAGGATCGGTGTAAATGGCTTGAGATAGTCATGAAAAAATTCAATGTATAGAATGGCTTCTTCACCGGAGAATAGCCCTTCATGGACAAATCGTACATCAGACCACGCATCTAGCGCGTCTTTTCTCCCGTCTGAAGGTTCGGTCACATTTGTCAACGCTGTTTGTGCAACGGGATAGCTTTGCCCATCACCAGGCAGACGCGGCCTTGTAGTTTCCCCGAGCGTGTTGGTATTAGAGCCAGCTCTATAAAGCAGATCCAGAGCATCCTCATCTGTATAGGCTGCATTTTGCAACAAAGCCTCTCGAAATCCTTCTTGCTTTCCTTGCTACATACACCAAGTCCCGAGGTCAGTAGGTAGCTTAATAAAAGTCATGCTTACTATCTATCCTTGGTTAAAGAAAACTCACAGGATCGGAGGATTCGACAGGATTCACATCAATAACAGCTCCGACGCTCTCCGATAGACCGGGCTCGGTAAAAGTTGGAGGCACTTTACGACGCTTGTTCCGCAGGACAAACGACTTTGCATCTGTTCCTGTAAGTATTCTTTTCCTCGTTACTGTAAAATAGCATTCTTTGCTTTCTCGTCGGCATCGCGCGCAAGGAGGATCTGCTGGGTTGTCCACAGACCCTAGATTGCACCTCACTTTTTTGATCCGACAAGGCTCGCATGCCTAAGGAGGTTGTCAGCTACATGTGGACGAAATGTTAGGAAGTAAGCAAGCCCACCTGGTACACTCGTGCATGTTTGGAGGGATTGTTAGGTGAAGCCATAGCGAGCATGCATATATACGGCTTGCGGCTGATTTCAGCGGGCACTATGTACAATTAAAGGCCGTATACAAGGCCGGAAATCAGCGGAGATCATCGGATCTTTTGTACCATCCCAAAGTCCCCAGACATGATAAGCAATGAGTTATTGCTGTACATTAATTGGACGCTCGGCATTGGCTAGCCGTTTCTCCTATCATTTAAGAATCTTATCATGTTCTTGAGGCGGTTTCTCCACTATCAGCGTCGATAGTAGTCTACACTCCCCTCAACGTCATCTTGTCTGTCAGCAATCACTTGTAAATATTTAGAACCCTTCTCATAGAAATAGTATATATAAATGCTGCTTTCCTCATATAAATCACAGGAGGCTTTCGAGTTATGTTCGTTATTGTGTTCTGAACGTTGTATTTAATCGGTGAGGCCTCTTGCAAGGGTAATAATATATTTTCACACAAACTGTCAGTAGATACGAAGCATCGGCCGCTAAGACGAGGTCTGCTGGAAAGCTTGAATAGAAATAATTCCAATGCAATTAACCAATACATCATCGTGCCAAAGTATTAATCCACCATCCCCAACTTCCAACGCATGCATTGTGTTGAACGTGTTATGTGCAAAGTGGTGAGATGTTCTTAATTTTACGGCATGGACAGACGCAGCCAAAAAAGGTTTAGGATTCTTCAGTAGGTATCTCGGGTTTCAACACAAGAAGAAATGTCGATAGCAAAAAAAGAAGGAAACGTAAAGAAGAGGCGTTACAGTTAGGGCAGGGGAAAGAGTAGAATCGGTTTCTGCGATGTGATTGGTTGAATAGATAAGAGTAATGACTAATCGGCTTATAATCATGTAACTTTCACGTGACCAAGGAGTAGCGTGACTTGGTGCATCTCATTGGCTGAACTTGTGGTCATATCACGTGACTTTTCTTTATGCCTGGCAACTTTGCTCTGCGATAAAATCGGTGCACTGTAAAGGCCTCGTAACCATTCTAGAAGAGCGCTATGAAAGAACGGTATAAGATGATATAAGCAGATAATCCGCGCTACAATTCTACAACTTGTAGTGTCAAGTAATTAAAGAGCAAATGTTTTGTGTGGCTGCCGACAAAGTCACGTGTGACATCGCTTAGGGCCGTTCTAGGCTTAGTCATCACCCACTCAAATTTCGCACTTGCAATTGAATAAAGCCTTCCCGGTTCAGACTTGCACTCCCCGTGGAAGACCTCAAACCGACAATCAACAAAAATGGTGCGTACAACACGTCAACATGCTGTTTATAACACCGACTTCTGATGGCTGATTATTTTTGCAACAGGCTCCCGCAGCATCCACCGGTGGCAAGAAGCAGAAGAAGAAGTGGTCCAAGGGCAAGGGTACGTGATTGTCCTGTCCTCTCAATCAAACAATCAGCAGTCAGTTCGCATGTGTCGAGACTCGGGAAGTCGTGTACGAAAGGGGAAATCGACGTACGTCAATCAGGAAAGAGGCGAAGCGATGGAAGGCGCACTCGAAAACAGACAACGCGACCGACAGTCCGGATGGCCGACACATGCGAACGACACAAAGTCTGATCTTGGAAAAAGAAACACAAACTAACTGGTTACGCGTATATAGTCAAGGACAAGGCCCAGCACGCCGTCGTCCTCGACAAGACCACTTCCGAGAAGCTCTACAAGGATGTCCAGTCCTACCGCCTGATCACCGTCGCTACCCTCGTTGACCGTCTCAAGATCAACGGCAGCTTGGCCCGCAAGGCCCTCGACGACCTTGAGGAGAAGGGCTTGATCAAGAAGGTTGTTGGCCACAGCAGCTTGAACATCTACAGTACGTCTACCTAATTTAAGCATTCTCAAATGTTCCCCCAGCTAATACTCTGTTAGCCCGCGCCGTTACCGCCGAGTAAATTGGGTTACTCTTCCTGTTTTCTTTTATGGTTACGGTTTCTTTTGTTCTTGTTCAAAATTACAAATCAACGGGGTGTTTATGTTTGAATCAGTGACGACTTCAATATCACTTATGCCTTTTTCCTTGTAGCGGAAAAACCACTTGATCGGGTGGCATGAAATCGGCCAGGACAAGTTCGGACGGACAGTGTGGACATGTCAAAAATTAAATTAGAGATCTGAGGATGAATTAATCTGGACTCGAAAATTTTAACTTCTACTTTTCAGCTGTTCGTAGTACTATCAACTTTGGTAGACAGATAACCTGTTGGGTACCATTTCCAGGTCTCTTCGTTTCATACAATTTCTGCTGTACTATGGATGAGTTTAAATGCCACAGCAGTAAAAGCTAGACTATGCTAAAGAAAAACGCCCGTGATGCATCATAATACAATACAATAACAATAATATTTTCCCATCCTGCTTTCAAGTCAAACCAACGAATCGTTCAACGTCGACGGTTCCCTTCACAGCTTCTTATTCAACTCACTTCGCAAAGGCCTATTCTTCTGCGCACCTTCACACAACACCCTCTTTGGCGTTTCTCCCTCTCCCTTCTCATCTTTCTCTGGTATAACCTTCCCAACGGCAAAATACTTCTCATGCCCCGAGTAGAACCGAACCCAATGCTTCACCTGCGCATCAACATTCTCTCTCGCCTTTTTGTGCTCCTTTTCACGTCTCAAATTCTTCTCCGTAAACGTCAATGTCATCTCACGATGTGAGTCATTGGCATCCTCAATCGGGATGAACATCTCCTCGACACCCGTCATGTCGTTGGTGAGATCTTCCTGGAAACATCCCGTAACGAATGCGCGGGTCGCGTCTCGGCCCACGAAGAAGTGGTAGCCGCCGCCGGGTCCGTAGATGCCGGGGTTTGCTGAGACGTCGATTATGGTGCCGTTGAGAGCGAGGTAGATTGGCAAAGAAGGATCGGAGCCGTCGTAGAGTGCGAGTTGAGAGGGTGTAAGGTTCACCGGTCCTTTCTACAAACCTTGTCAGCCACTGCCATTCTAATTAGGTTAGGGAAACAAAATACCCAAAATTGTTTTATATCATTCGCCCGCATCCACCACGGCCTCTGCTTCTCGAACCCCCATATGTAGCTTTCTCCCGAGGTCACATAATAACTCAGGCCCACTGACAAGGCGATCAGGGTGATGATGATTCGAATGACATCGGACAGGGAAATGTAGAATTTGTCATCATCTTCTTCGTCGTCATATTGCGGTTTCTTTTTCTCTTTCTCGGCGCGATTGCGTTCTCGTTGCTGTTCGGTGGTGCGTGTGATTTCGACTTCTTCGTCCGTGTCCACTTCGACGACTCGGCTGGATGTGTCTTGTTGGTTGGTGCGGCGGTTGCGGAGTGTCGGGGGCATGATTGCGGTAATTATTTCTGTCTGTGGTTTTTGTTTGCTGTAAATTGAGGCTTGATTGAGGTGTGCCTGCTGGTTGGTATATGGGGAGTGTCATGCCACGGGTCAGACTTGGGGTAAACGGAAGGAATTGGTCACTCTCCGAGCTGTGGAAACGATGATTGGTTGATTAGCTCAAGTATATCACAAGTTTCACAACAACCTTCAATAATAATTTCATGGCATTGAATATTAGATGTGGTAAAGGGAGAACGATTATATAAGCTAATTCATTTTGCTATATACGTCCGAGTTGTAATCGTGATTATTTTTGGGTCTCATACCAGGCCACTGAAATAGTAGTACATAACTATAGGGGTTTGAAGATCCAAATCAAGACATTATTGCTTCATTGGTTGATTATTTTATATCTCCTAAATTTTTTGTCCAGATTTATTCCCCCTCGTGAACTGCTACTGCCGAATCCAGGCCCTCCGGCTGCTCCCACGGACGGGAAAAGACTTCGTTAAGAGCCTCCTGGAAAATGCGGCAGTTCATATCAATCAGTCCCTTTTTCTCACTAGCATCGGGATTTCGAATAACCGAGACTAGACAAAGGTACCTTGAGAAAACGTTAGTGATGCCCAAGGAAGGGAATGAAGGAAAGTCTTACTTGTTCATCTCCATGAGATGGATCATACTGCGATCTTGCAAGACCACATGAGACTCAGCCTCACGCATCTGCTCGCCCTTGGGTTTGCGGCCTGCGTGTTCCCACGAATAAAGTTCCGAGATATCGACGATAACATCGATATAATCAGAACACATCTCATAGCAGGACATGTCGACCGGGCGGGTATCCGACGCAATGTATATTTTACTGAGTACATCAAACAGATAGCACTTGTCAAATCCGCAATTGTTGCCGAGAATGTTGATCAAGTTCTCAAGCGTCGGTAACTGCGGAATGAGCTTTTGTATGACTTTACTGAAAGCCTCGAAAACGGAGTAGTCGTAAATAGAAGTTAGATAGTAGTGCACAGGGGCGTTCTCGTAGCCTGCATCGCTAAGCTCGTCGGAAATGCGCTGCACAATATCTTGGAATACCTCTGTCCGGTATTCGTCGGCTAGTGCATCGACCTTGTGTATGAAGACTTCGATATTAATGTTTGGGTAGTATTGGAGAATGATCAGAATGGTTCGATTGAGCCGCACGACGGATTCCAAATAGTCGTCTTGCGCATCAATTACCCAGACAAGGGCACCTATAGAGCCAAAAATGCTTTCCAAGTCAAATGAAGGGTCAAGCAATTCTAGCTGACCAGGGAAGTCCCAGACCTGGAAATCCATGAATGAACTATACAGCATTAGATACTGGATTACTTGTTCGTTACATAACTTGAGTCAGCTCACTGAATGGAATCTTTCTGAATGCGAGTAGTGGATTCGAGAAACAATGTCTCATTCGGAGGCATCTTGTGAAACACAACGCTCGAAATGGACGACTTCCCACTTCTGCTTAAAGTTAGATATCATTCGCCCTGATCTATAAAAACGCGACAAACATACCGACGCAGCCCCATTAGCAAGAGACGAGGCTTGCTATCCCGGAACTTGTTGTCATTGGGATTCGCCGCTTTGAGTTGAGCAGCCTGGTTAGCTTGCTTTATTCGTTGGATGTCCTGTAAGATATTTTCCAACTTTAGCTGGGCACGTGTCTTGATTTGGATTGGTTTTCCACGCAATACAGAGCTATCCGAGAAGATAAGTCTGTCTTGACCCGGTGGAACTTTGGGCCAGCCGCTGGGCACGGGGATCACAGAGTATTGCTCCGACATTATTGCGAAAATGAAAGCAGTGATTTAAAGCGTAGCGGGGCATTATCGAAGGGGTACATGATGATTCAAGAACGAGGACGATGAAATCGAACAATGCCCGCCCAAACAATGACTCGTAGAAGTCACGTCACGTCAGTCTTTGTTGAGGGGATTTGACGAAGTCAGGAAATGCAAGAGCATGTTTGCTATAAAAATGACGGGTTTGTATATTTTGTACTTTCCGTCTTTTTCTCCACGCAGTACAAGCTCACTTCAAACAGTTCAGGCCCTGAAATAAAGTCCACGAAAAACAGACAACCCCCAATGCTAATAAACAAAGCAATAAAAAGCAAAAAAGGGGGAAGAAGTTCATCGGAGCGAAGAGAAGAGAAAAAGTCGGCAAAAATTCGCCCGGTTAATCAATGAAAACAAGCGGTTACTTACAGCCATGTTGATTCGCTGTTTTTTTCACTATCTAGTATCAACAGTCACCCGAATTGACAGGGAACAAGGATCAAGACATGCTAGCAGAAAAGAGCAAATCAGTAAGATTGCGCTTTGTCGAATGGCCATTGGCTGAGCGGGAAAAAGTGGCATGTCATGCCATATCAAATCAAGGAAGGGATCGGGATACCGACAAAATGATTGATGGTCTGCTGTTCACGGAGTTGTATCAGGTTTTGGGCAGCATCGATTTCACCACACTCGGTCGCTTGCTGACACGATAAATCAATGTCTATCATCCAATGCCAAGTGAAGAGGATGGAAATGCCGCAGAGCTGAATTGATTGGGTTGAATGGTCGATTTATTAATTGCTCGCCGTTGCCGAGCTTCCCATCGCTACCAGGATGGTTGGAGGCTCTTAGATAGCGCTGATGATCTGAGGGCAGCCGATCCGATCAACGAATCAATAGTCTTGGCGTAGTTTCTGCGGTGCAGAGCAATTAATCAGAGCTTCGCGCGAGAGAAAACAGCTGCAGTGTTGAATATCTGGAGAGAGATAGACAGGCAGAGCGGCGGTTGGCGTTGACGGAGGAAGAAAGTGGTGCAGCTCGTAATTACTCCGTATTGGGCTTAGAATTGGCTGCGTAATCTTACCCGATTACGTTAGCGCCGTTACTTAACTTACATGCAACCGGAGATCTGAACTAAACAACATGTAATACAGCAAGGATATAATTTTTTGATTAGTATGAACATCCCTTGATTTCTACAATTCTAGCCTTTGGTTTTTATATACTCATTATCAAAGCCGATTCTTACCTTAGATAAAACGAATACTGTCCAAAATAACAACAACAATAAAACTAATAGCCAGCAACGGATTTGTCTTTATCATCTTTCCCAAAAATGCCTTCGTTGATATTCTGCAAGCACTCTGATTGCCATTGCCGAGGCGTGAACTTGTCCACGATCTCTTTGAACGCTTCTAGGGTGCAGAATGAGTCGTCACCAGGTAGGTGGTTGGCAGTCTTCGAGACGCAGCCTGGTATTTTTACAGGCCGGTCATTGAAGCGGAGTCGGACATAGTGTTTGCGCAATTTTTCTCTGCGGGAGTCATCAAAGTCTGAAAGAGGCACGCGTGCGAGGGAACTTGGCGAAAGAGGATGCTGGTCAGAAGGTGCGGTACGGCTTTTGCCAAGGAATGAGAACAATCCGGAGGATCCATTTTTTGATGGTTTTGCAGAGTCATTTGAGGGCGTTTGAGCATCGTCAGCAGTTGAAAATAGCTCAATAGCAATGGAAGACGTGAAGAAGGGCCATTTCTCGTTATCATACGCGCCCAGACTTGTCAAGACCGAGGCAAGGGTAGTGTCATGACAGCCGCTCATAGCAAATTTGACGGGCACTTGGCAGCCTTTTGTGCTTGGTGAAGCCACTTCGCTACACCAGCCGCCTTCCACAGCAGCGCTGACCATGCGGTCAACGACATCTCCCATGAGACCACCAATGCCGAGTCGTCGATACTCCACGTTCTCCTTGTAGCCAGCGAACCACTCCTCGACGGCGATTTTATCAATAATTTCCAAGGCCTTTTTATCATAAAACTGCGGTGGGAGTTTTGTGGCCGGTCCATGAGCCAGGGTGGCATTTATGGTATCCATGATACCTGATAAGCGAGGGTGGGAGTCAACGGCAACCCTTGGAGAGCTCTCCGGCATGTATTTGGAGAAAATATTATTCAAGTACTCCATGTCATCGGATGTATTCCCTATTATACGAGAGAGGTATCAGAGCAGACGTATCGTCTAGTAGGATAAAAAATGGGGTGGTACAAAGGACTGGATGGGGGAGTACTGACACCTCTTCGCAGCTCGATCAGCAAAGAGCCTCGAAAGCTGTCTAAATCGTCGGCAATTGGCGTCATTGGGATAAACCGTTTCTTCAGCGAGAGCCCGAGTCACAATGGCTGGAGTTGCAAAATCTGCTGTCCGTGCGTTGGCAGGGTACATGCCCATAAAAGCCTGTTGCATTGATTCTAGAGCACGCGGGATAGGACTTGCGCGGAGGTACATGTCTTCGGCATCGGACTTGATTTTGGGCATGAAACCAAGCTGTTCAATATAAAGGTGGCGCAGGCGCTGTCCAAGTTCGAATGTTGTTTGACGGCCTTTGTCTGTGAGCTCTCCAGGTTGGCTATATTATATGTACCGTATTAGACAGCAATTCGCAAAACGGAATGACCGTGGAGCAAGACTTGCCAAATCGCCTCTGTTTCTCCCGCCGGACCATGCGTCGAAACGGCTTCGTCATCATGGCCAAACGTTTCGATCTTCCTGCGCCATTGTAAGGTATCCCATGTCGAGAGGTCTTTGCTAATCGCGACCATTGAAGTCATACGACGAGCAACGGCACAATACGGCCAATCTCAGCACAAAAGTCAGCCGGCAAGGTATTGATATGAGGAATGACGACCGGGGAATAGGTAGGTTTACATGTTGGCAGTCCGGCCTAGAAATTATGCAGGACGTCAGCTGTGAAACGACTCCAATTGGGGTTACGAATGGGTGCATACATTCTGAAATCGAGCAGAGACAGGAGTTCTTTCTCCTGAAAAGAATATTTGTTTCAGCATATTCGAGTCGCATTAAGTTATCCTTAATAGTGGGATGTACCATGACGCAGAAACTAATTGAAAACATTGTTAGTCCATATCAATCAATCAATTGTCCACCGCTACTTAGATGCAATGAAATGTAGCTTTCAGGATGGTATGAATAGCGCACCACTTGAACCAATTGGAGCTTCAAATGCGAGGGATAGAGCTTCTCCAGCTCCTCCTTGGAGTAGGGCTCTCTGAACGTGATGCTCGTCATGGCGACCTGCTTCTTTCTTCTTCGCGACGTTGAGTCACGCAGGCAGTTGGCCCGGCCTTCCTTCCGTACATCAAGCGGGGAAGCGGAACAACGTTTCGCCGGCGTCTCCAACTGAACAACAATTGGAGGTGTTGACTGCTTCACGATGTATAAAATAATGCATCAAATGCATTTATGTTACACCTATCAGGAATTATTGTCAACATCTAGAGCTCTTCTCATAGCAATTTTATATTCTAGAGGTTTCCTGAATGAATGTTAAACAAACATCTTTGCTATGCACCGAGGCCAAGTATATTGCTGAGTACCGGCCGGGATTTGAGAGCCTACCAGATATCATGAACGAATTTGATCCTGTATTCTATTCAGTGGCACAAGCACAAGTGCTGAATTGGGTGACAGAGCGTTTATTGGAAGTTGCTGCTGCTTATGCAAATGCGGCCACTGCACCTGGGAATGCTGCAATTGCGAAGACCATATGGAATCTTCTCTACGATCAGCTAAGTGACATGACAGTGCCCACGCTGACATCTCGTAGCTAGATTTAGGCTCTCAGCTATTAATCGCTATACAATAACTATATTCAGAAAATGAAAATAAAGATAGACATTTCAATGTGAAAGAAAGGTCTCATTCTTTCCAGGGCTGCTCGTGCCTAAACATAGTTGGATATATCCCCGGTGGCCGAACATAAACATGATACCATTCATCGTTGCCCTCCAGACACTCACAGTAGAGACTTCTAATGAAGTGAATATCGGCATACATCCAACCAACAAGGGGACTCCTGCACCCATCAATCTCCTCAAAAACAGTGAGCGGAACATCTCTCACATACTCCTCCCCGGTCTCCTCCAGCCATTCCTTTTCAAATATCTTGTGACTCTCCCCATCCGTCCAATCCTCATGATGCCGGCCACGGTATTTTTCCGGTGACCAGTCTCGCTCAATAACAACCACCTTCCCATTCTTGGTCAACCCGATATTCGGTTTCGGTTGCTGCTGCGCCTGCCGAAAAGACTCCCAACACTCCTCATCAACCACCAGGCAGAATTCGTACTGCGGTGCGTGCAAATCTCGCATTGTAATTGCGCCCATGCCATCTCGCTCATCTGTTGTATCTCTCACCCACTCTGAAAACCGCTCCCGGATCTGGGTTTTTGATAGTCCGTTCAGGGACAATGAATGCTCGATCACGGGACAGTAGAAATATGGACTAACGGCCTCTCTACGGCCAATTTTTTCAAGGCGTTTATCAACTGAACGATAGATTTCGCTTAAATATGCAGTAAATAAATCGTTGTTTACATAAGTAGTTCGAAATATTGGAAATCCCCATCTATTGTGGGAAGTTTCTTGCAGAAGTTGAGCGAGTCCGGACATGTGGGTGTGTGGTAAGAGATCATGTTCGTTGAAATTGGGGGGAGGTATGGGCATGTTCTGATTTGGGAAAAACCGTTTGCTTGGAGAAAAGTGAAAAAGACGCGCCTGGTTCAAAGATAGATACCGCGGAAGTTGCATTGATGTATGCATTGAGATAAACATATGGAATGCGAATGAGAGAGATCTAGGTATTTAACTATTTGCAATCAATGATCGAGCAAACCTCTGCATTGGCGCCGAATTAGGGCCAGTGTGTGACTGAATGCTATCTATGTAGGTAGGATATTTTATAATAGCTTTACTATACTCACTTATACTAGATTTATTTAGACTTAGCATCGCCCTACTTAGATATACTTAGTTATAAGATATTATCAAATAGTAGCAAGTCTTAGCAAAGCCGAATTTATGATGTGTCTGAGACCCTGAGATAAATATCTGCATGCTATTCTATATATTTTATGCAGACTCATCGACAGCCTCTCTGATCTTCCCAAATATCTCGACAAATTCCATCAAATCCTGTGCCCCTTCAACACGATACTCACCTAAACAACGGGACGCCGGTACTCGTCCGCTGACGATTGTTGCGCGCCTCTTTATCAACAACGCTCTCCACGCCGTCGCCGTTAGCGGTAGCAACAGACCAAGCAGCAGCAACATCAGGTGAAGGTGAAGAATCAAAACAAAAGTCTAAGCATTCATCAACCTCCACCGGTTTGAGACGAGCATCATCTACCGCAATCTTCCACAATACATCGCGCGCCGAGATATCCATCTCCAGTTCATGGTAGGCCTCAAACAGTCTCGAAACGAGCGCAGTATTACACGCCTCTTCATCGTCATCATTCCCCTCTTTGTGAATAAGATTCTCCCTCTGAGCAAGATGGATCATATGATGCGCCGCTCGCGTACTCCCAATCTTCCCTCCGGACCGAAAACTAATCCCCAGCGAACGGCCGATTTGATTAACCCTCTTCTCGACCTTGGCCACCTGCTCATCACTCAAATGGGCCAATTTGATTTTTGCAACTTCGCTTTTGTCGACTGTTGGAAGAGCGCTAGTAGAGTATACATCGTCAATTCCAGTAGAAGGTAAAGACGATGATGATGAGCCAGTAACACCACCAGCAGACAATTCCTCCGGCTTCAGTAGAAGGCGCGTATAGTTTAGATAATAAGGCCGCCATGTTATGTTGAAGATGTCATTTTTGCCGCCTGGGTAGGTCTTTTGGTATATTCTGATGGCTTTGTCGAGGGTGCGTTTGCCGATGTAACACCACTTGGATCGAATGTCAACTAGAGGACTTAGATGCGCGGGGTCAATTATGGTGTATAACTTACAGCGCACACAAAGTCAAAGATTATGTCGATGTTTATCACTGCCATGATTGAGGTGTTTGGACAGTGCCAGGCTGAGGTTGGGCGGACGTTTTGGTTAAATGTAACTTTGTTGCCTTAGGAGCTAGGAGCTAGGCAAGATCTTCATGGAGCGGTGTATTATTTGTATGCAAAACTCAGTCCAGCTATGCAAATTAAGGTAATGATCCTATCTAAGGAGAATAATATAATACTGGGAGAAAGTCTCAAAAACAATAGTACATGTTATAGATTGATATATGACCAAGCGCTTCACGATGCTATATTCTTGCTATCATCACGCTCATCAAAGTCACTATCGTCTGACCAGCCGCTTTCAGACTCACTGGCACTCCACGCCGAGTGCTTCCGTTCAGTCAAAGGACGTGAAGGCAGCTTCGCAATCTCACTGCCCTTTTTAAATTTCTTAGGGTTTTTAGCCTGCATGGCTGCGAGCTCCTTTTCCCTCAATTCGAAGGATTCCTCGTCAGCAGCTTGTTCAAGACGCGCAATCAGTTTCTCAAAGACCGGCGAGAACATCTGAGAAATAGGAATGTCACGTATTTTCACTTTCATGTAGTCAAACGCTACGCAGACTGGCATCGGCGAGTTGCGCAGTTGATTCTTCGGATTAGTCACCATAGACAGACCGATGTCGTCCTTGCTGGTGACGTCCAAGCCGTCCTCGTCCGGCACTTCGCTATCCGGGACGTCCATAGTTCCTACTCTGTTTATAAATTCTGCTCTCGCTTCGGACAACTCCGGAACTGGTCGATTAGAATCAACCTTGGTGATCTTGGCGTATCGTTGACTAAAGTGAGTAAGAAGCACCATTCTCGCATTCATGTGCCGCCCGACTTCAATTGCCTCAGCTGCTGTGCTATGTTTCTTTGCCAAGGCCTGGCCCCGAAGGTCGTCTTGGAAGGTAGCCTCGTGGATGAGAAGGGTGGAGTTTTTGCCAATCTCTGTGAAAGCCCTAGATGGCCGACAGTCTCCAGAGTAAGATACTTTGAAACCACCATCCCACTCCAGCGCCACTGCCATTGACCCACGACAATGGTTCACATAGACAGCGCGAACATCTCTGAGACCCGTCAGTTCTCTCAGTTCTGAGTTGTATTTCGACCACCGATCATTAAATTGGAGGCTCGTCGTTTGAGGACCTCCGTTCGCAAACGTTCCATCAGCTCGGATATGTCGATAAACGAATGACGTTGTTTCATCCCCCTTTGCACCCTCGGGAATAGTCGAGAGAGGAAGGAGCCTGTTAAACCCGAAATCTTCTACTCCGGCATACTCCTCCAGCCACTGTATGAACATGTTTTCACTGATGACGCACAACCTGTTTTGCTTCAGAATTTCTTCCATGTTATCCGTCATTGATTCAGACCCAGCCTGGTCTCGACCGTAATTCACTTCGTACCACTCTTTAATCACGGAAACGGTGCCGAGGTGATGATCAGCATGCAGATGGCTAACCCAGATTAAACGGAGATTCTGCATCACCTCGCGAAGCTTTTCGGGACTGTAGACTCTTTTGAGCTGACCGAGGGTGTTCTCTCCACAATCAAATAGGTAGTAGCCTTTTCCAGGTACATGTAACAGAGTAGCAGAAACATTGCGATACTTGGAGGGACTGGAAGATCCCGTGCCTAGTGTGATGACTTCAGACTCCGCTGCTAGAGGAGGGAGTCCTTCCCGCATCTCAATAACTTTTTCCATGACAGAGGGGCTGCGAAGCCTCTTCTGAGTGGCAGTGAGGCGTTGTTGAACTGCCCGAGGTATCCGGGTAATAATCTCATGGGTGTTTAATGGCGGGATGATGTTGCTCTCATTCAACCCATAGTTGGGTTCCATATCTAATAAAAGACCCGGTTTTGCAGGTTTCCAAGGAAGCTTCTGTACTGAAGAGGCATTTGGGCTTGCACGCTCAGGTTTAACATTATCATAGATAGGCACAAGGAAATTGTCACTATTAAGTCTCGCAAGGCGAAGCGTGGATTTGGCAGCAGTGACCATTGTCAGATGGTTAGGGCAATAGTCAGTGCCTAAGACGATGTGGTCGCAGTTCTTCATACGAGACGCGAATTCGATAATACGGGAATCATCGCCAACGCCATGACCTAGAATCCAGAAAATGGTAGACAAGGTATCCGTCAAAGTAGGTGATCGCCATTCCGGACGTGCAAGGAGGTCGTCGATGTATAATTCCGAGGGAATATCGATAATGGCAACGGCTCTACCCTTGCGTGTAGGCCCTAATACCATGTCTGGAGTCACAACCTTTCCGTCTACACAAGTGTAACTGTTGCCGATTGAAAGTTGGTGATAAGCTGGGCCCTTTGGAACACCCAATTCTATAGCCTTTTTAACATCGAACTTCCCTCTCTGGTCATGATGGCGAATAAAATAGCACATAGATTCAGATGACGGGCTGGTTGCCGGAAGCCTCTCGATCATTGCAGCAGGCCAAGGCTTTCGAACGAAAACGTTAATGTCTGGAACAGACCCAGAACTTCCAGGGAGAGGTCCAGTATATCGTTCAAGATCCTTGGTTATAGGGTTCCGAACGAAGATAGTGGCCGGCATTTTAACATTCCACAGTTTCTCTTCATGCAACGTGTCGAGCCTCCAATCACTATTAAACATTTCTGAGACAATGTGCTCACGCACTAATTGGTCCTTGAGCTTAGGATCTAAAGTTGCGGATTGCTCGTCACGTTCTTCAAATTCGTTCAAACTCCGCTTCCGGGGACTCTTGAAGCCAGATTTGGGGCTCTCAAAACGTCTTTCGTAACTAGGCCTGAGTGACATTGCCCAGACATTGATATTTTCGTCCGACCACGTAGGCTGTGCGAAGGGATCCGTGCTTGTGCTTGTCTCATGTTCGCGAGTTAGGCTAGCCGAATCGTACTCATTTATAACGAGAGGCGCATGTTTTCTGAAGATAAATCGGCGCGCGGTGCCTATCATGTGGTTGAGATTCTTGCCACCATGGATGGTAAGCTTCTGAAGTGTTTCCGGCCCATCATTTGATGCATTAGAGCCTTTCTTGTTCATCAGAGTCTTCTTAACTTCGGACATCGTATTATTCCACGCGTCAGCTATTGAGAGGATCATTCCAAGAACACCGCCGTTGTTGACCCATGTTGATTTGCCGGTTATGAAGAGTTGGCTTAATTGAGACAACGTCGTACCACTCTCCACAAACGTTCGCTGAGTGCCCTCGGCGACATGACCAAATAGATATTTTCGGCGCTCATGTTGAAGGACAATGGTCGAACCGGGGGTATCAGCGGTTGGGGTGCTAAGCACCTGGTAGGAGTACTTCATGGGTCTTGGCTCGCGATTGGGAGTAGGTGTCTTGCGATTTATTTTAGGGTCGAGGATAATATAGGTAGAAGGCGGAGTACTTTCGTTCTTCAGTCGAGGGGCTGGAACAACGTGCAATCCTGGTAGAAGAGATTGCTTCTCAGCTAGCTGGCGGCTGCCGAGAATACGCTGGTAGAAAGCTCTATTCGAGTAACGAGACGCCAAACAGATCGTGGGATGCCGTGGTGTTCGGTGAGGTGTTCCGCGGAAGGCGACCCTTCCGAGTCCTCGCAGGGAAGCCAATGTGGCAGCTCGCCAGTGGCTAAGAAAAGCGAGAAAGGAGACACCGATCAGGCAAGCATCTCAGATGAGAACAAGATCGAGACGAACGTCTTGCTCAAAAGGAGAAAGCATGAAGTAATCTGTTCACGGATCTGTTTTTTTTATAAGATTAACTCTCGCCGTCAAACAAATCCGCCCCTAATTTTTCTGCGCTAACCGGATACGGTTATCTGAATCGTGACTCTGATTGGCCATCGAGCCCAATTGTTTGTGAAATTTATATATAGTCACAAGAAATGACTAGTATCATATAGATGAGAGTATACCTCTTCAACGGCTAAATAAGTGAATAGATACATACGATATATCCTGTGGTAAAAGGCAGAAATTTATACAGGAAGCGCAATAGAAGATCGAGACAAGAAAGAAGTAAAAACCAAGCCAATTTTTTCCCTTCACCGAGGGCTCGCCGATGACCAAAAACACCTTCAAGAAGAAAAAAGTGCAGCAGGCCTGATCCGTGAAATAAATGTGAAAAAGATGTTAATCCCCCTTGCTCCCCAACCGCAAAACTCCATCAGGGATCGCACAAAGTCTATGGTGAAAAACAAAAGAGCAAAACGATTGTCAAAAAAAATCATAGCAGATGATCGGTGACTCTGCATACGCGCTCAAATGCAGCATCCATGCTAGAACATAACCTCTCGAAACTACGCACAGAAGCTTCTGAAACTTCGCCAGATGTCGGCTCAACGGCAAGTTGATAGTGGGAGGATTTTTCGGACTGAAACGTGACAAATGAGACATCGGAGCGAGCAGTGGAGTTCGAGGGTACATCTTCTAGGAACAAAGCGAAGGATGGGTCCATCTCATCCAACTCAGAGGTGGGTTCAGCGACTCCCTTGATCGTTTCAGCAGGCGATGAAACCGTGACAGGGGGTCGCTCGAGTTGAGGTACCTCCAACTTGGAGGAGGATTTAAAAGATGGCTCAACAAAAGTAGATGATTTTCCGGACAGGACTTCCGAATCTACAGCAGGGCCTTCTGGGACTTCCAGGACAGCAAAAACAGAGGCATTGGTGTAGTTCATGTCAATCCCCGAGTTCCAGCCAGAGGCATAAACATCCATGCGGTTATCAGGTACCATTACCATATTGACCTGAAAGTTCTGCTGGGGACCGGGAAATTCTTGTCCGGGTCTCTGAGTGATATCAGTAGAAGGAATGGGAACCTGAGATACCGCCGGTTGGGGCTGAGACTGAACTTGAGGCTGAGAGGCTGGGGGAGCAGTCTGGAATTGAGGTAGACCGTTTGCGCTGAGCTCGTTCAGGACATCCGAGAACTGTGGGGATGATAGCAGCATTCGGGTCAAATCAGTAAGGCGACTATTCTCCTCAATGAGAGTGTGGTTCTGCATGCGTAGTTCATTGTTCTCGGTTGTCTTGGAGGCAATTTCACTCTCAAGTTGAGTGATATATTCTAAACAGAACCATGTTAGCATACAACTTAATCTAATACTTGTATGTTCGAAGACTATACCTTTTCTTCGGGAACGGAAGGCACGAGCGGATACTTTGTTTCGCAGCTGGCGTCGCTCCTTGCTAGTGAGCTTCTTGCCCTCCTCGCTTGCTAGCAAGCGCTCATCTTCATCCATGTCATCTTCATCTTTCTTGAGCTTAGCCATCTGAGGCAACGAGGACGAGCCAGGAGTAGACAAGTGGTTCTCCTGGCCGAGGCTGTTCTGTCTCATTTGTTGTAATAGACGTGAGATCCGTTCTTCCACGACAGGATCAGTCTGGCGAATAGCCCGACTGGGTGGGAAGGGTTGGGTGGGTGTTTGACGGGCCATTTGCTCGGCGTGCCTTTGACGAAGTTGCTGCTGTTGCTGCTGCTGGCGAATGATTTCAACTTGCTGTTTGTGCTGCTGGGCAGCGCGTGCCATGGCAGCTTGCTGTTGATGCATGCCCGGATACACGCGACCGGCCTGCGGTGCAGCGTGAGCCATGACAGACATTTCATGGCCTCCCAAAGCATTTGGATCGATAAATTGTTGGGATTTCATAGCATTGGCATGTTGAAGAAAATAGGCTTTGTTGTTGCCATTGTCGGTTTCGATATCCATTTCGGAATGATTTCGAGAAGGAGGAGTAGAAAAATCAACAGCAGACCCTTCCCGTTTCATGTGAGCGAAATTGCCGTCCACCATAGGGAAACTTTGGTGTCCTGCACGCAAAGCCCCCATGGAATTCTCATTATATGCCATTGCATGGGCGACGGCATCCGGTGGAAAACCAGTTTGCTGCTGATGGTCTCCGTATTGATGGCTGGGACCCGAAAAAGACTGGCTCATGTCATTAATTCCGGCTTCGGGCGTCGCCATAGGCGGCTGAGAGAGAAGGGAGGGGTTCGTCTTCATCGATTCAGACATAGGGTAGCCGGTCTGATCGAGGTTTAAAAAAGAATCGAAGTCGGGGTCGTGGGACGCGTTCAAGTTGGGCAGCGGCGAGGCTGTTGATGATGCCAATTCCAGAGCAGCCATCGTATCCTCCTGCCCCGTTTTAGTAAACAGCGGTTCGGTTGGTTAGTAGTAGTCTAAGATGGCCAGATTGAACTAGGATAATGATATATGCGAAAGCGAGAGTATAGCGGTTGTCGGAATCGTGGATACGTATTCCCCCCGCTGAAAATCAAATTCGAAGGACAAAGAAAGAGAAGAGATGTACTAAAGAATGATAAATCGTTAGCGGCGAGGATGAGGATGATAATGAGGATCAGGACGAGGCCGAGGGAGAATGCGGTGATAGTCAATGAAGGCACTAGTTAAACGAGAGAGACGACAAGGACAGGGAGAGCGCTCGACAGCAGGCAGGTGAGGGTGAGACACGCCCAGGAGTCTCATAAGTGGCTTAGCGGGAGGTGGCTCGGGGTGGGTCTGTTTCCTAACTGCGTATGGTCAGAGGGGCCGCCACCGAGCCAATTAGAGAAGCTTACTCGGTGTTTACTGCAAAAGAGGCTAGCGTAGTCGGTACGCCGGCACGCCGACAACGCAGCCCTAGCCTGTTTTGGAATAGGGCACCCTTCCCGGGCCAATGAGCGCCCCTCCTCTAAGAATAACTCGGGGCTTGTGAGGGACGACGCGTGTCCTCCGAGGGTTCCCTTTTTGGGCAATGTTCCTGGTGGTCGTAGACACCTGATTCCTCAGGCAACACCGACTGCGCAGGGCAAAACTCTTAACCGCCAGCGAAACATTCTTTTTCCCTGCTGCCACCACCGACGTAGCATTCAGGGACTCAGGGAAAAAAAATATGAAAATCCTCTCATGTTCTAGAATGCGTCCCACCACAACCTTATTTTCTCTTAACTTCCCTTTTGAGACGCCCTCCGTCTGGCCCTGTGAAAAGTCAGGCTACAACAATTTTAAAAATAGCGGCCGAGGCCCGGAATATCGGGTTTATCCCTGAGAGAGCAGCAACGCGCAGGGCTGAAAATTGAGGCAGGCCTTGCCTATACGACGCATACACCTTATGCTCTTGCGGTGGGTGTACGACTGTACGCACGTATTTGGTTTGGTTTCCATTTCCGATTCACAATGCCTCAAGGTGTGACGGCATTGATCTTCTAGAAAACCTAGAATTGCTACGGGTGATCTTCAAGCCCGGAATTGAGCCACTGATTTACATTTTTTGAGCTTGTTAAAGCTTCAATAGTTTGCATAGTTTGTATATCCTGCTCAGACTCGTCCATCAGAGGACCTGGGTATGTACCTGAAACTTGCAGATCCCATGGCAATGATTCAGGGGTAGAGGGCAGTGCTCATAACGATTGTAGCCTGCAGGACATGTGATTTATTTCTTTTTAACTTTCTTCCTTTATAGGATGGCTTATTATCAGGACGAAGGTCTGGTGATTCACAACGGCTCCTACCTCTGTCGCTTCAAAGTTCTTTTCGTGGACACTACGCTGTATGGAGAAATAGGTAGGCTGATCAGTGATCATACTCAAAATGTGATACTCCATTTGGAACTTCTAGACAATTAGTAGAATGAAGAGAACTTTACAGCCAGCTTCATCGATCACAACAACCCCATCCCAGTTCGCCCTTCAATGTAAATTTCGACGGAAAGTTCGATTGGGCCTTCAAGCATCTCAGCATTCCATGCTGCAGTCTCCCATGGAGAAAAATATTCGAAAGTGAGTACCTCCACTGCTCGTCGGTCCTTGATAATCCGTTTGGCGATTAGTTTACAAAAGAGCGTGAGGCCTGGGTTAACTCGAAGACTATTGTACGAACATATAAAATAGAAGCCAGGATTACACAATCCGCTCCCATTCTAGCTCACTAGGTTCTTTCCAGTAATCCGTACCACTCAGAGTAAACCCAAGTTTCTCCAAAGCCCTGGCGCTCCTATTATTAGGCCTCTCCGTTTCAGCAATAAACCTCGTCACGCCTCGCTCCTTCACAGCCCAGTGCATGACAGCTTCTGCTGCCTCCTTCGCAATTCCACCACCCCAGTGCATCGGCGAAACACCATAGCGAATCTCAGCCATTTCAGTCCATGGTGGAAGGGGTGAATCACCGGCCTCTCGTGGCGGAATCGACGTTGTCGTTCCATCACGAACACCAGCGTATCCAACCCAAACGATATCGTTTACATTGTTGACACTTAGACAGGGAAGACTTTCAAATGCCTCTCCATTAAGAATCTCGATGTCGTTGCTAGATCCATTTGGGATCTCTGGCGGGCGTAAACCCACGGCAAAGTCACCCATACCGCGTCCTTTCCAGCATCGCACGATATCGCGTGTCTGGATCACATCGCGAGTTTCATCATCGCTCCATTTCCTGGGCGGGAAATGGTCACCAAAAGCCATTTCGCAGAATTCTTTATCTGCGTGGAGCGATGCATAAAGCTTTCGGTAGGAGAATGATGAGACGGCGTTGAAGGTAGGAAGGACAATGAGTCTTGGTGTCAAGATGACAAAGGATTCCAAGGGCTGTTCTGCCACCTGTGAAGTCTCCATTCTTGATATTGGCTTTGTACTTACTCTGTTGAAAGGATAAAAAGCGTGAAAATTGACTAGCTGTCCTGGGGTTCGATTTAGGGCAAATATGAATGGTGGAGTGGACGAAATTAGAGCAATTGTTGGATTTGTGTCCTGTACTAGCTGTGGTCGGCGCCTGCTACTGTATACATCGACAAGCGAGCGCGCCTCCAAGCAGAAACAGACTCGCCAACGTTGAAGTTTGCGGTACTGAATTGTTACAGTTTTAACCAGTGAAGCTGATGCTAGAAATACTATTTTGTGTATATCTTAGATCCGAAGACTTTCGAGTAGTTGAAAGCTTGCCGAACTCTGCTACAACCCGGGCCTTGCCCCGGATGGATCCAGCACCAAGAATGCCCATATTTGAAGGGTCAAGCGTGACAGTCTTATGAAGAGTCAATATTTATATTCTCGATGTGAATTCGCGTTGTCATATTAAAAAGAGTCCGTACGAGAGATATTTACGCGCCGCCACGAGCAGTTCTTCAACCAGCTATGTCCGTCCACCTTGTCCCATAGGGTCTGCTGTAAGTTGCTTAACCCGAGTCGAATAGTAACTTTCTCCAATTGACTTTACTTGGTGCCCTGAAAAATACTCAGAATTTTGACAAGATAGGGTACAGATATTCTGGAAGAACCTAGGACGGCCTAACGAAGAGTGGTCACTGGAATATTTCTCTTAAAGCGAAGGGGAGAGATTTTTACATAGCTATATAACGCCATCATAAGAGAATCTAGCTTTTATGCCACGGCGAGAAACATCTTTTAGTCCTTTTATGCTGCACCTCGGCACCGTTGTGGATACAGGCTTAATTGCAGCTGCATAAATACAGGGGTTTCATCCTGACATCTATGGATGTGACGTAGTAATCCTGCGCTTTAGCTGGACTCTTCCGTAATCTTCATTGTAACAATGTAAATCGAGAGGGTATAGACACATCTGATTAACATCGTGGGCCCTTTATGCGGCCAATTCGCTACTGTTTCCTACAGGTACAATCAAGAACAAGGATTGGCCTTCACTAATATTGCGAGGTAAGAATTTATAACAAAGAGTCATCCATCAAAAACTATATATAGATCTATTAGATCATAGCACCGCGGTGCGATGGAGAAATCACTTTCCGGATTGGGAAATATGTCTCCGTTTCAACACGCGGCCCGCATACACATCACATACCAAGGATACATGCATGACCCCCGCATAAGCGATAAAGGACCAGAAACTTGTTTCGAGTGCTATCCATGGATAAGATCTTCAAAGGGCCCATGGAAACAGAGGGGTATTAAAATCCCTCCCCTGAAACAACTACGACATTCACTAGCCTCAGAAACCTATCAGAATCCTACCAGAACCCTGGTAATATATCAAGGAAAAGAATTAAAATATCGCAATGTTTGCGTATTCAGATAATAGAGCGTATCTGCTCATAGCTGTCATCCTACCGGCCGTATTTATGTTTCTTACAGTAAAAAAGGGGCTGCGGATCTTGCAAGGTAGGTATATATTTATATATGTATTTTTTTGTGGCAGACACATTCGAGCTAACTACAGAAACTTTTTAGAGAGCAAGTTTGCACGTCAGCATGGCTGCCGTAACATTACAGTGGCATCCTCTGGATTCTTTGGGATTGGCAGAATGATGTCCATGCTCTCAGCAATGAAAAAATCCGACTTCCTGGAGCTCATCCGAAGCTGGCACCAACAGTATGGCTCAACGTTTCGGACATCCCTAGGCCGTCCCGTGATAATGACTGTTGAGCCTAAAAATGTCCAAGCAGTTCTTGCCCTCAAATTTAAAGATTTTGACTTGGGACATTATCGGAATAAGGCATTGTCTCCACTTCTTGGCCAGGGTATATTTACCAGTGATGGCGAGATATGGGAACATTCGAGAGCTCTCGTTCGGCCAAACTTTGTTCGCAGCCAATTTGCTGATATTGAAATCTACGAGAGACACGTCGCCAAAGTTATCGCGAATATACCTAACGATGGAGAAACTGTAGATCTGCAAGACTTGTTTTACCAGATGGTAAGACTTCCGCCACTATTTGTTGAAAAGTGCGTTCTAACAGAATAACTACCAAAGACCATCGACTCCGCTACGGAATTCCTGTTTGGTAAATCCATTGATTCGCTCAACCCTAATAGTCCACAATCATCCTTTGCAAAGGATTTCAATACCTCCCAGGATGGATTGGTCATTCGCGCCAGAATGGGCCCTTTAATGTTCTTTCACAGAGACAGAAAATTCTCAAAGGCGACAGCCGATGCACGGCGGTTTGTTGGCGAATTTGTTCAGAAGGTTGTTGACTTTCGAGGGGCGTCCGGTGACCAGAAAGATACGGATCAGCGATATGTCTTTCTCTACGAGTTGTCAAAGCAGACTGCCGATAAAACAGTTCTTACCGACCAACTATTAAATATCCTATTAGCAGGCAGAGACACTACTGCGAGTCTTCTTAGTATTACATTCTTCGTTCTCGCTCGACGCCCCGATATCTGGACCAAGCTGAGACAGAACGTGTTGAGTTTCGAAGGAGACAGACCCTCATTTGAAGATTTGAAATCAATGACCTATCTTACGTGGGTTATGAATGAGAGTACGTCTATCCCTACTTCTGGTTAACCTGCAAGTGCTAAACTCAGGCGGCAGCCCTGAGACTGTATCCAGTGGTCCCGTTCAATATACGCATGGCCAACAAGGATACTTGTCTCCCAGTTGGCGGAGGTCCAGATGGCAAAGATCCGGTATTCGTGCCCAAAGGACAGGAAATTTTCTACAGTGTGTACACTATGCATCGCTTGCCTGAAGTGTACGGGCCCGATGCGGCCGAGTACCGACCAGAGCGATGGGCAGATTTAAGGCCAGGATGGGCTTATCTACCATTCAATGGGGGCCCTAGAATCTGCATTGGCCAGCAGTTTGCTTTAGCAGAAGCCAGTTATACTATTGCGCGAATTGTTCGCCAGTTTAAGAGCATTGAGTGTCGAGACCCGCGACCTTTCAAGGAGGGTCTGGCCCTTACCTTGGCCAGTGGGAATGGTACAAAGGTTGCTCTGCTGAATAACAAGTAATGTGTGTTTTAAGAATGAAGTAACAGGAGATACTTGCTGATATCTATAGATATATGAGAATGATGATTGTCAAAGAAGTGCAGGTCAAATATCGTTATTGAAATCCCACTTTAAAACATTCTAATTGCCAGAATAAACATCAGGGAACATGAAGCCTTGCATTTAAAGCTGACATTGAAAAATATTGTATTTTAAGGACAAGTCCTGACGCCATAGGTCAGGTTACTATAGCAGGAGTCGTAGTCAATATCGAATACCAATGCCTTAGGTCACCGTACAACATCCCTGAAACATTGCATTTGAAAGTCCCCAGAAAAAAGAAAATTCTTACTTGTTGTCTACCTAGGTACTGTTCACATAATTATTGGCTATAACAACTACTCTTAACATATTTCCTGAGTTGTTTCTTTTATTACGACTACTGAGAAGCCTCGCTATATTTGACCATCTGGACTTTGGGTGACTCACGCTATGTACCCTACATTATCTATAGGCGATGCTAACTCTATGTAGATAAAAGTAACCGTATTGATACCAGTAATTATGATTCACACCGCTGGTGGGTTGTTTCTCCGCATGCCCTTCGATGTTGATTAAGAATCAAGCTTTGCAAGCTCAATGACGCAGTATTTAGACGCAACGCATGCTTTGTGATATGTCGCAGTTTGCTTGCAACTAACTAGCCATACCACTTCGAGTGGAACAGCACGTGAATACGAGGCGTCAAACCGACAATTCTAATCAATCAAGCTAGAACATCCCCATGAAAGATTCATGGATCACCTCCGCAAACTGAGGATCATGCAAAGAGAATTGAATCCCTGTTTCTTCGCAGGCCACTTTCACAGGATTAAACGCGTCGTAAGCGGAAGGAGGAATTTCTCTAGGCGGTGGTCGTGGCCTGCCCGAAGGAGAAAACGGCATACTAATTCTATTGGGATCCGCCAGCTTGACAAAGTAAGGCTGGATTTCTAGCTTCTTCAAGTTAAGAAATCTTTTTTGATGGAGCATCTCTTGCAAATTCTCAATAAGCGCCGGGAAATATTTGTCTCTGCAGTTCGCAAGAGAGAGACTCTCTAAAGGAGTAGGGAGGACATCCTGCAATGAAGCCGAGACCGAAGAGTCAAGATCCAGTAAATTGCGCAGTCTAATGCGCAGCTCCTTAAGGTTATTAAATTCCGCTAATGATCCAAGGCAGCTGTTGCGCAGGTCGGGGCCTTCCTCGGACCCGCTGGGCATGTATTCTCCCTTGTCATTTAGGTGCAGAACCTCAAGACTGTGCTTCTGTGTGAGAAGTGGCTTATAAAAGGCTGGAGGTCGAAATCCAATGTAGCTCTCACCCCAGATAACCATGTTGGAATGCTGGTATTCAAAGCGTTTTAGATTCGCGCATGATGTGATAAAATCACTGAAGCCGTTGCTGCCGTTGCATGTCCTGATGGTTCGGATCTCTTCAATTGGTGACGTCCCCTTGGCGGGCCTCTGGGCAGGATGATCATCAGGGCTAGACCAGTTGTCTTCAATGACCGAACGCAAACTTATTTTGCGCATTCCAGGCAAGTGAAAGTAGGGAAGAGATTCGAAGTTAACAGTAAAGTCTTTGAAGTCTTCGCTGTCGACAAAAACGTCCTCCAATCGCTGTAATGATCCTGGACCGGCATCGAATGGTTTCTCGCGGAATGCTGCTCGAGAAAGCATTCGTCTGAAATATTTGGTCTGTTTGGGAGGAGATGCAGAGAGGGTCTGGACGTTTTCCAGAGAAAGTAAGACTAATCCTAGCCAGGCATCTTGGTTTCCTTCCTTTAGGTCCTTCTCCCATTCTTCAGCCTCTTCTGGAGAGTGGCTTGCCTGTTGCACGGCGTTTTGGAAGAGGATCGGTTCATAGTTGTTGTCTTCTGATTCATAGCAATCCCAGCCCTCAAGTTCGAGGTATCGAATTGCAGAGCCTATTTTAGGGTTGAGTTGGATGGAACGGGCAAGAGAGGCTAGTTGCCAACCATGAACTGGTATCGAACTGTAGACCTGGTGGAAGAATAAACTATGCCAGTGTTTGCATACTAGGAGAAGCTGGAGACAGCTCTTTCTTTCACGAAAGAAAAAGTGGTCGCATATAAGGAGAAGAATCTCGTCAGGAAGATGAACATTCCGGGGACCCATGAGTGCTGCAACAGTGGACGACCTAACCAAGAAGAGTTGTCATAGGCAATCGATCAAGTCTTCCAAGGTTGTTCGTACAAGCTGCTGAATTTTGATTAATTGCGGATAAATATTTATGCTTCACCCTAAGATTATTACGCTAGTACAGATACAGACACGTAGGTAAAAGCAGCGACAGACTTCCAATATTTGCTACGCATAGCGTGCATAAGTACTTTTTTTTATATATAACGTTATGGCAGATTTCTACTAGATATGATCGCCCTGGCCTTTTTCACGGTGCCGATGTCGATATGCATAATGCAAGTAGGTGTCAAACCCTAACCCTATCAGCCCCATCCGGATTTTTCTCCGCCAAGCGTAGATGACTCATTTCAACACAAAGGCGCAACCAATGTACAGTAATTTGGGTATATTCATACATATTTCATTCATGCCTACTTGGAAGATCATTTTTAAAACGAAAGAAAATTGATCCCAATAAATATCATCACAATGACAAGCGAAAGCCCAGCACGTCCACTGGGATTCCCAGTTGCAGACCCCTCAGCTGCACCCCGACCAAGCCGAATCATTCTCAAGGGTCGAACGGTGATATTGGAACCGCTGCAGGCATTGCACGCAGAGGAATTATTCCCACACATCGGCGGCGAGGAGCATGCCTGGCTCTGGGATTACATGCCTGCAGACCCCTCGGCGAACATTGAACAGCTGCGGTCTTTATTGACCGATTACGAGAAATCAGAAGACCCCATATTTTGGGTCATCAAGGCGAAGGCCGCTAAGGACGATAGCTATAAAGCGGTGGGATGCATCAGTTTCTTAAACATTGCGCCTGTACACCGTTCTATCGAATTGGGACATGTCATGTATTCGGCGGCGTTGCAGCGGAGTACGCCTGCCACTGAGGTGTTCTACCTCATGGCCCGCTATGCGATTTGTGACCTAGGCTATCGGCGTCTGGAGTGGAAATGCAACGATTTAAATTCGCCTTCGAAGAAAGCTGCTCTTCGTTATGGGTTCACTTTCGAGGGCTTGTTTCGGCATCATCTGATCGTCAAGGGCCGGAATAGAGATACAGCGTGGTTTTCTACGCTGGAGTCCGAGTGGGTGGGAGAAGAAGGGAAAGGAGGTCATCAGGCAGCTTTTGAGCAGTGGCTAGACCCTGCCAACTTCGATGAGCAGGGGAAACAGAAGAAGAAGCTGGAAGATTTTATTAAATCTGCGAAATAACTATTAGATGCCTCAGCAAGTGGCCTTATAATGTATAGATCATGACATGCTGAACTCCATGTCCTCAGACCTGTAAGGGTCTAGATCAGGAAATGAAATAGAACGGCAAATGAAAAATAGAAGACAAGAGAAACAAAGATCGCACCAAGAAAACAATCTTGTAAAGGCTCTAGGTATCTTGTTTCAGGTAAGAATTCGTAGGTGGCACTGACTCGGCGTGGTAAAATAATTCCTTCTAGGGGAAATAAAACCGATGTTGGACTTAATTATGTATGCAAATTACCAGAACAGCATAATCCTCTTCGTGTAGCACCTCTTCGTATAGCATGTAGACGATCTATATTAAATAGCTCAAATGTTTCAGCCCCAGAAGCCGTTAGCCGACTGTTGCTTGGCTACCTACTAAACTGGTTTCCGGTCCTACATGTATTTTTTTTCTCCCAATTCAAGAAACCAGGTAGAAAATGACGGCAATATTTCAGACTTTGGCGAGAGCCATTCAACGAACATTATTTGGAATTCCGTTATCCAAAAATGACCAAACGAAACTGGCCGAACAAACAACCAACACAACCCTGAGCTGTCTTCGGAGGGGCAACTGGGCAAGTCTCCGACAGCAGTTCGTCCCATTGCTGCGATATTTCATCACAGAGCAATTACTCGAGAAAGGATGGAAGCTATTGGAAGTGATGTTCGGACCTATCGAACATGTCGGCTCTCCAACATACTCATGTGGCTGGTTTATCCTGACGGCCACAGTGCCAGTTAGCTTCAAACGAGCCAAAATGAACGCTACGCTTCAAATGACTCCAACTGGCCATCTTTTTGGGTTGAATTTCTCGCCACAATTGCCATCGACATGGAAGGCCCCATCATATGTCGCCGACACAACGGCGTTACGAAACACAAATATGCGTTTCGGAACGGGCCTGTTCAAAGTCGGCGCAACACTTACTCTTCCAGCTGGAAAGCCCGGTGAGAAGTATCCCTGCATTATCCTCCTTGGTGGATCTGGACCAACAGACCGAGACTCGACTGTTGGAGCCCTTAAGCCATTCAAGGACATTGCCTTGGGTCTTGCAAGCAATAACAACATAGCGGTTTGTCGCATCGACAAAACCAACCTGGCCTCGAAACTTTGGCACCGGCTCTTTCAGCGGAATCAACAGGGTATTACTCTTACTGGAGAATACGGGTATGCCTTAGATGCTCTACGCCGTATTAAGTCGCATCCAGATATTCGTTCGGATCAAGTCTACATTCTGGGCCACAGTCTCGGTGGGCTTATGGCTGCTCATCTGGCAGTTGTCGAGGATTCTGTAGCTGGTTGCATATTGATGGCAACACCTAGTGAAGCTATGTATCGATGTGCCATTCGCCAATTTCGGTATATAGCTTCACTTGGAGAGGGAGATAATAACGACGGATCTCGGCAACTCCTTTCGGATGCCGAGGAACTTGAAAAGCGAGCCGATATAGCAGATAGTCCAGCGTTAAGCTTTGATACCCCTGCAGGTCAGTTGCCATTTGGAATTGGTCCTGCTTACTGGCTCGAATGCCGCGCGTTGAACCCGGCGGAGACAAGTAAACAGATAAAGAAACCGCTTTTGGTCCTTCAGGGAGGTAGGGATTATCAAGTCACTGTGGATGACTGTAAAAAACTCCGTGCCAGTCTGGAAGGAAACGAGAACGCCGAGTTTCATCTTTATGACAGTTTGAACCATTGCTTTGTGGCTGGCAATGGCCCATCGACCCCTGCTGAGTATAATCTTCCGGGTAATGTCGAGTTGGATGTTGTGCACGACATCAGTGAGTGGGTAAGAAGACGTTCTGATGAGATACCCAAGGAGGGCTAAATACCAGCAGAGTCTAGAGGCATACCAATCATGGCCTAACTTTATAAACTGGTATTAACTTTTGAGCCTTTCCAATAACGACTTATGTAAATATCGAACAGCACTGAATATAATTATTAAGGAAGAAATACATCCCATCTTCTCATCTCCATCGCCTGCCTATAAGTAATTGGATATCTCCATTTCGGTGTACTCCAGAAGAAAAACGCAAATACCCATGTATAGCCAACAAACCTCCCAAACCAACTCTCTTCAACCATCCTCAGCTCTCTAGATACTCTCATGTACTTCGCAAAGCCCCTAATAGCCGATATACACAAAACCTCTACAGAACAACCAATGAAATTGAGAAAGAACCACCACATATCCAGATCCCATTCATGATGACCCAGCCGCCAGCTTACTGCCGAGTGCGAAGCGCCAGAAAGCCCAAAGACCACACCAGCCACGATGGTCTTGAATGCAAAAGAGCCAGGTTTCAATCTTAAACTGCGGGCCAGTAACTTGCCGTAATTCGTATATGACCGGACTGCCAGTCTGTGCCAGAACTTCGACCAGAACGCACGAAGACTTGTAGCTGACATAAGACTTCCGAACAGCGCGGGCCAGTCACTGGGATGGTCAAGGCCAACCAAAACAAAGAAGATCGCCAACAAAGCATTGGCGCCGTCTAGAAATACGATGCTTTCCCAAATCCAGATCACAGCCGTATATCCTCGAAGCACAATCTCGCGCGCAGTGACTTCGTGGAGACGACGGATAAGAGTCTGCTGTGTAGGGACGACATCTTCGGGAAAGAACCCGATTATCGTTTCTGAGACGATGGATGGTATAAGATAAAAATGGAGGTAGTAGTATATTGGCAGTTTGACAAGACGCAAGAAGAAGAAAACAGAGTAAGGAATTTCCGGGACCGGCTTAGAATTGGGAGATGCAGCTGTGACTGCAGATGCCGGAAGAAGCTGTGGATTTCCCCAGAGTTTATAGGTGGCTCGAAGATCCAAGTTTAGCCACGGGCGTGGGTTTGAAATTGCAGCCTGGTGTTGAGGACGCGGGGCTGGCCATTTCTCTATGTATAACAGAGAAATAACGTGTAGAATGTAGAGCGACACTCCCAGACTCCAGAGGCTGACGAGAGAGGGAAGAAAGTACCCAAAGTGCGTGCAGGTGGTGAAAGACAAGACGGAAAAGATGACGAAAAATGGCAAAAGGTATACTCGATATCTTTGGTTTGAGCAATGTAGTGCAACTGAGAATACTGCACTTGAAAGAGTGAGAAACATAACCGGGACCGAACACAAGAAGAGCTGTCCGATAAATTCCATGATTCCAGGGACTGTTAGATGTAGCTCCTACAATGTATCAGTATACTGGTATGAGTGAAGTGGTAACGCAAACATCTAGGAATGAAGAATCAGTCTTGTTACACACAATCGGCGTCAAGAATAGATGTAGTTGGGAAATAAATTACATGGAGGCTTATATATAGAACCAGGCTGTATAATAATTAATATATATAAATTTCCAGGGTTATACTAAGGAACCATGATACATAGTATGACAGTTGATGACTGCTCTGGCTTACCTGTGGCATATAAAGCCTTTGGGGGCGGAGAACTACAGGGCCCAAGCTAGGTGTAGACAGGGGTTGAACGAATAAAGGAAGGCGGTTTCAAATCTATAATGTCGTATGCATCTAGTGCTCTTAAGTTACACAGCCTTGACCAAGCGCAAGGTATGAGCAAGTCAGAGGAGCCCTTGGAGGCTGTACAATGAATTAGCATATTATTAGGCGAGTCACTAATGACTTTAAAACTTAGCTACTATTCATTTTGGATTGTTTATTTTATGATCTCAACAACTTTTGTTGTGTAAACTAGCCATAGTCGCATGCATAGTTACCCCCGCCAAGGTGTATGCCCAACGACACAGCCTTGCTTATCGAGTCTTGACATCCGTGGACGCAATTGAGTAATTATAATTCACCCTTCGAAGCATAAGTAGGAAAAGAAAAAGGCAAATGCTGACTTTGAATTGGAACGAAGTCCAAAAAAAATAGTTCCTACGAATATATTTATGGCCTTCACCCAGCCAACACGCACAGATTCCTCCAGACATTCGTGCGACGCTATTTCCCCGATTAAAGAAACGATCAAAGAGACCAATACAGTTACATAGCTCCACCACAAACGAGACATCAATGGAACTATCACGCCAAGATTATACAGTCGGATGGATTTGCGCGCTCCCCTTGGAGATGGCGGCAGCCAGCGTCATGCTGGACGAAACCCATTCTAACCTGCCCGTCCATGCAAGCGATAATAACTCATACACCCTGGGCAAAGTTGGGGGCCACAATATCGCCATGGCTTGCCTCCCATTAGGTGTGGCAGGAACCACATCCGCAGCTGTAGTGGCAAGCCAATTGACCTCTGCATTCCCATCAATCCGGTTCCTGCTCATGGTCGGCATTGGAGGAGGAGTGCCGGATTTAGACGATAGAGATATCAGACTCGGAGACGTGGTGGTTAGTCAACCAGAAGGGACTTTTGGGGGAGTGGTCCAGTTTGACTTTGGGAAGACTCTTCAGAATGGCACCTTCGAGAGGACTGGGATGTTGAATAAACCGTCTGGACAGCTACTAAGAGCACTGAGTAAGGTACAATCGGATTATTTACTGGACAGAGGCAGAATATCCGACTTCCTATCTATACTGAAATCTTTCAGTCGCTTTGTATACCCAGGTGAACCAAAGGATCTGCTCTTCCAACCGGATTATTGCCATCTAGGGCCTGCTACCACTTGCAAGAGATGCGATAGAAATAGGCTAGTGGCGCGTTCACCTCGGGTTTCTACTGTTCCAAGAGTACATTATGGCTTGATCGCATCAAGTAACCAGGTGATTAGGGACAGCGAAACTCGCGACCGGCTTGCTGAAGAATTGGGTATTATTTGTTTTGAAACAGAAGCTGCTGGACTAATGGATAACTTTCCGTGCCTGGTAATCAGAGGAATCAGCGACTATGCAGACTCTCACAAAAATGACCAATGGCAAGCCTATGCCGCTGCCACCGCTGCTGCGTATGCAAAAGAGATGCTCTACGCTCTTCCATCCATCGATGTCGATCAAAAACGGAGATCTACAAGTGTTAGACACCAAGATAAGGGCGTTCAAAATTATTCTGGATCCTTTCACTTTAGTGGTGGAGGGCCTGTTTTCCTAGGAAATCAAAGCGCTGGAAGGGATATCAATATCAGGTGATAGATATTATTAAATCGAATATCGGCAGTTATATAGAGTATTACTCAGAAACAGGAACTATGTGGCTTTCTTTGAAGCTAGTTTGACTATTCTTATTCCGTCAAAACCTCCACGTAGTCCTTGGGGACCAAACCCTCTTTTCCATCTCCGCCTTTGAGCCGGCCCTTAAACCAGCCATTATTATTAGGAATATTTCCTTGAGTGAGCTCGATTTGATCACCAGCGTTGAAGCAGAGCTCATCGGCCGCAGTGGGCTGGAACTCATACAATGCACGCGCAATGTAAATGGTACTTGATGGCGGTAGAGGGGCAGGTCTACCGTGAGTTGTTTGACTCCAATCAGTTTCCACATGCTGGCTCGGCCTCAGAGTTATGTTCAAGTCTCTGTTAGCAGTTTGATTGCCGTTGAATTGGTTACTGCCAGGTGCTGTGACAGAAAAGACCCCTGAATAATGATGTTGGCCTCTTTCAGCGTGTTGAGATGAAATCCTTCATGACGAAAATGTTAGCAGGACTCCCATTGAACTTTCCCAGTTGCTGAGGCTTACGGGGGTTCCATATCTCTGGAGCCGGTATGAGGACCCAGATTCTTGCGCCTAGCTAAATAGTTAGAATTTTGAGGATGAACCATGAGTTAAATAGAAGCGTACCGTTCTGTAGCAAGATCTGAGACGGTTCTGATGTTCGACATTTCTTTGAGCTACTTTAAACATGCGTCTTGGGTCTCAAATAGTATTTGGAGACCCGTAGATTCCAGCTGTTGATTAGAGCTCTATATCGGAGGAGAGGGTTTTATCAGGACTTGATGCGAACCCCCAGGACTTGATGAACAAAGAGGCTGAGTGCGTAAGAAGGATATAATTGGTTCATCACATACAACATTAGCGCCATGCAAAGCCTCACCGAGGCCCAACTCTCGCGGGGTATGGCCCCAAGAGCAAGGAAGTCAATATGCTGCACAGTCCCGTACGAGAGATACCGAGAGCGATAGTGATTATGGCATCATTTCATCCCAGTAGGCTACATTCGTGTCGCTAGTAGCGTTCATTTACCCTCTGCTGATATCACAACAAAAAGAAAAATATTCAGCTGACTGAGGTGTTAGACGGCGGGGAGGCGCAAGGCTGAGATCCGAGTGAAGTGCTTTAATTGCAGCCTTGCGGATGATCTTTCGAGGCAGCCTTTTGTTGTTCAAACTAGAATCGCTCCTTCCACCCGCTGTAAACTTGGACGAGAACTTCAAAGGTGTCAAATAAAGAGTAAAGAGGGAGTTCTGAATAGACCTCTCCATGTCTTCGGGGAAACTAGGCACTATCTATACCTAAGGTGGCGCAAGTTTCAGCGGAAATCTCACGGCCAATCGTGACATCAGCATAAGTATGATACTGAGGCTTAAAAAATAAATAATCGTCAATAACCCATTTACTCTCTGCAGATCATATTACAGAAATTAGACCACTAGCGCATGCCCTACATTACTCATTCTTCACTTCGCCTGATACGTTCAAACAGGTTCAAAGTGAACTGGCGCTTCTCCTAGTGGCTCTTGACACCGTCAAGGAGAATCTAGAGGCCACCACTATAAAGGATTCAATGCTTTTTGAACTTGACAAAAAACTTCAGAACTACCATTGGGTGCTGCTGCAATTGCAAAGCGTTAAGGACCATTTTGAAAGTGTTGGACCTCAAACTCAAGTAACCTGGGAACGCGAGGGATGGAAGCTGGATGAACTTGCAGACATCCGAGCGAGACTATCGTCGTTTATCAATATACTCAATATGTTTAATATTGATATGATCAATTAAGTTTAATACGTATTGAAAACTTTCAGATCCACTAAGTTTTTGCAAGATCCTCGCAGGCGCACGTGCTACAAAGGTTGGAAGTATTCATCGACGAAGTTCGCACAGGGAAATGAGCAGAATCCGTGGTTTCAGGTGACTCGTTGTCAACAAATGGAAGAGAAGCCTGGAGGCAACTGCGCAGGGAACTCCAGAGTGTGGGAATCAGTCACGAAGCCTTTTCTCAGCATCGGTACTTGATCAAGGCGACGCTCACAAAAGTCATCATGAATGAACAGCTTGGAGGAGATATCGGTTTAGATCTTCGGGACATGCAGGATTTAAGTCAAGAAGAAATGCAAGGTCGATTTCAAAAGGCTGCAAGTGCGAATGGTCACTCGATCGATCAAATATCACAGGATGGGAATACTAAATCCGACTTACCTTCAAGGGTGACGCGAACCTCCTGGATGTCCTCGTTTATTTACAAGGCCATGAACACCAATGAAAACGAGGTCTCACAAAGAGAATCAGGCAATCAAAGCCTGAGAAGAAAATCGGATAAAAATGAATTATTCCGGGCCGCTACGAAAGGGGATGTGGATAAGATACAGTTGCTGATAAATAGTGGTGAATACGGGAAGCAGGAGAGTGCCAGAGCACTTGGTATGGCTGCAGAAAAGGGACGTGAGGGCGTAGTCCAAGCACTCATAGAACATGGAGCAGATGTTAACTGGGTTGATCATGATGATGATAAAGTTCTGACAGCGCTGCACAAAGCTGCCGGAAACGGACATGAGGGAGTGGTGCGGATACTTTTGAGAAGCCGGGCCAATGTCAAATTGGTGGACTTCTGGAACGATACAGCTCTGCATAAAGCTGTAAAAAAAGACCACCTGAAGATAATTAAAATATTATTAAAAAGTGGAGCAAAATCTGATCCCAAAGCCTCTTCAAAAGCATTGCTAGATGCGTGGGATTTGTTAAGACATTATTAATAAGGATTGGGCTTCGCTGAGACTCGCCCTGACAAATATATCCTCAACGTCTTCGAAGAGCCGGACTACTTAGTGACCAAATGGCCATTTATCACGCAATATTACCTAAATATTGTTGGCAAGGGTAAATGGCTACTGCACATATCGTTTACATACATAGTAGCTAGATATATTCATTTATACACTGATTTTATATTACCAAATGAAGACCTCAATGTATCAACATTGCTGCTATTTACCTAGGTATTCTTCGTCGAATGCAAGGTTAATCCAAGTCTCTTTCTCCGACGCGAACTCAAAGCTTGGTTTCAAAGAGAAATCGCTTTTTGTCTTCCCTCAACGTCGGTGTATACACTCCGGGTGTGTTGCTGAAGAGAAACACCCGTGGTAGTGGTGAGAATCTTGCTCGTCGCATCAAGAGCTTGTGCAAAGATACTATGTGACCGACCGGCGCAGGACAATTGACTTACTGGCACGGAGAAAGTAGTCTCGAATGACCTTCGATAAGCCTGTCCCAGGATGGTGGTAACAGTAGCGTCTTCTGGTTGAGTGGTGACGCATTGGTGATAGAAACGCCATGAACTGGTCACAGTATCACCATTCCAGCTGACATAGATGCTGATGCTCTCTTTTCCTTCTCGCACAGCAATCGCTGGCGTCTCATTCGAGTAGCCTGTCCATTCGAACCGAACCCCGTGATAGCTTTGAACGCCCGGTGCTAAGGCGCCGGATTCCAAATAAGCGTGATAAATGGGAGTGCCATCTGCGCGAGACTCGGTAACCGCACCTTCCTGGCCCCAGTTGACGAAAACGTGCTGGCTCTCTTTCAAGACTTGGAGATTTCCTTGAGAGGGCGCGGACAAGAGGTCTGGGGGGATATAGGTCCTGAGCTCGGTGGCCGTGTAGTCGGTGAAGTTGAGCTGCACGATACGGCCGCGTGAATGAGGGTGAAGACGGTCAACACCACCACCTGTGCGTTGGCGGTCTGAGCGGGCTGAATTGTCGAAGAAGGAAATGGTCTCAATAGTTCCATCGGAGGAGCGGTTCAGAAACCGTGCGTCGTGTTGGTATCCAAAGTCGAAGTCCATCGAGAAGAAGGATTTGTTGTTAGCGCCCCCAAGTTGCCACAGGAGGGAGCCATCGGACCCGTTGATTTTGTAAAGAGCGGGCATGTGTCTTCCAGAGATCAAGTAGTTGCCTTCATCGTCTTTGTCGACACTGTTTATAGTCCCAAGCATCGCTGGTATTGACTCCGGTGAAGGCACGTCCAGATCGGAGTGGGATAACACTGTCTGCGCACAGTTAGCTCCAACATTCCCTGGTATTTAAATCCTACATTTACCCGATGGAGAGGCGAAATCAAGAGTGTGTCCCTCAAAGATAAGCTCGCCGCTAGCAATATCGAATTCTTGGAAGATGCCATCTGCGATCCAAGTCTCCTCACCAATACCTCCATATGGAGAGAGATCGATGGTGGTGGGCTGGTAAATTTCTACGAGAGCAGTCTCCTCGTTTACTACCTTGAACTCATGGATCGAGATCAAACGATGGTTTGAGCCTTGTACAAGCTCAACCGGGTTGTAATGATCGTCGAGCAGAATGGGCGTTCCATAGCCCTGTCCGTGGAAAGGATCGAGATAGCCCTGAAACGCCTGTAGCACTTCTCTACCATGATACTTGACAGCCTGGAAATTGCCAACCCAGCCGGCTAAATGGCCTATGCTCGACCAAACCAGATCACCCTCGTTGGTGAAGATGTATCCCGCGGCCTGTTCTGGACCGGCGCGCACACCATCGAATCCGGGATACGGACCGACGAACAGGGAGCCTGGCGCGACTCTGCAGCTGGAATCGTGATGTTAAGTCTTGGGGGAGCAAGGTCCGGACGGGAGACATATTGTGACCGCCAGAACAGGAGAGCAGAGGAGGAAAGCCGCCCCAAGGACATCGTCAAGAGCGTCATGGTTTGAATAGCGAAAGGACCATTGACTGTAGAGAAACAAGGGAAAAGTTAACTAAAAACTTTGTAAGTAACTATGTAGTACTAAGTATAGAATAAAATAAGGGAGATATGTAATTGACCGTGCTCTGCCCTATCCCTAGCTCTCATAATATATAGTCAACTGTTGTAAACCAGAACCCCTCCAACTGATATGGTCCCTAGTGCACCAGGCACGGTGAGGCCTGCGGGATGAACCCATATCTCCTTGTATATAGCCGTGGCCGGGGGGGCCCATATCCAGCAAACGGCTCTTCGGATATACCAGGTGGCGACCACGAAGCCACCAGGCCTCAAAAAAGAACGGGGTCAACCGGGAATCGAACCCAGGACCTCGCACAGGTAAGACGGTCAAGCCCTAAGCGCGAATCGTACCACTAGACCATCGACCCTGACTTGTTCATATCTGCAGACAGCTATGGTTGGCAATGAAATAGTCTACGGCTGAGGCGGACCGAATCATGCCATAGTATAGAACCATAGAACCATATAGATATTCTAGACCAAGGAAGTCGGCATTTCTAGCAAAATATCAGTGGGATTTGAACATTGATAGAGAGCATCGAAAATTTTATCAGCCTGAACCAGGAACTGGTCGTATCTCGACTATTAGCAATTATGGAGGTAGAAGACACATACGTACTTGCAGGTATGATACCTAGGTATTTCAGTCAGTAGTACACCGCCCATCACAAGTAATACAGGTCTCGTAAAAACCATCGCCAACTGTACAAGCGTCGTCAACATTCTGAAGGACAGAAGCTTGAAACGCAATACAATTGCCCCTGTTGTCAGCGTCAATGTCAGCTGTACCTCCTGCAGTACCACAATAGTCCCATACACGCTCGGTTTTCCTATCCTCACGCAGTCACCTAGAACATTAACATCATCCGCGATGCCTGACGGATTGGATACTTCAGCTTGAACTTCCAAACAGCTAGCAAAATTGTCACAGATGCTCCACGAATATGTTAATCCGAGGCATCTATTTTTATTTTGTCTTTTTGTACTATATGTGAGGATCTGGTTGGACAAGCGTCGGTCTGAATATATAAATCTAAACTTAGGCACACTGGATCCACTACCTAGGTATTTAACCAACTTGGATAAACGTTTGAACCCCAATCGATTACAGGTTTAGGGCTTGCGCGATTACTTTTGATATTCTTCAGCATGAACGAGATTTATTCCAACGAAGACTGATAGTTTGAGATATAAATACAAGAAATATAAAATAAAAGTAGTAATAGAAGTAGTAATAGAAGAAGAAGAGAAGGAGACGAAACAAAAAAAAATACATAAAAGAATGAGAAGACAAGAGAACCCAATCCTAAACTTCACATAGCAATCCACCGCCAATTCGGCTCATTCGAACCAGATCTAAGCTAATCTGACTTTTCAAGAGCAAACTCTAAGGGGTGTAGTTTGGGTGAACGTTGAGAGCATTCTGGATCTGCTGAATGTCATCCGAGGACAAGTTGGTGAAGCTGACGGAGGAGCTGCTCTCGGGGACAGGGTTTCCCTCGTTGTAGACGCCGGTGAGAACACCGCAGAGGGTCATACATGCTGGAGGCATGCCTGAGACAAGCACCGCTAGAAGGATCTCCGTTAATAAATCACTCTTCAACCCCATCAGATGTTGACTTACTATTAGCAGACGGGCTCGAAAAGGTAAGAGTGCTGCTCTGCAGCTCATCCATGCAGTCCGGCCAAGCCGTGCCCAAGCCCAAGTTGGAGATATCTTGACGCTTCTTGATGCGGCTGTTGAAGTGGCGCTTGCTCGACTTGTCGGCAATACCGCCTTCGACCGCACCGGCGACACCAGCAGCCGTCCCAATAACGGCAGCAGCATCGGCAGCTGTGACTCCACCGACTGCGGCGCCGATGGCGGCGATGAAGGGTGCTGGGCAGTACTGCACCATTGCGAGGAGAGCGACGGTGGGAGCGAGAAGTTTGCTGATTGAAGGCATTTTGATTAGATAGATAGATAGATAGATAGATAGATAGATAGATAGAATGATCTAAAAAGAGTTTAGAAAAGTTTGTTGATGATGAAGCTGAGGCTGTTGCTGGTGTTGTTGATGACGATGTTTGGAGAGGCGATATGGGCCTTTATATACCTTATCACCATCATTCTGGTTGTCGAAATGTTGGCCATGTTGAAGGTTCTCCTGAAGATACTCGTTTGCTGACTTGGTGACATGATACATGCAACCAACCATCTTGACACTTCCCCTATCCTCAGTGTTCAAATCCTTCAGCTCACCGCCATGGCCTCGCGAGGTCATCTTCATGCGCATCCCGAAATTGCGATGCTCCTGAAAATAGATTATCCTTTCACAAAACCACGGAGAATTGCATCTCGGCGGAGAAGTACAGGTGTTGAGCTGAAAGCATGATGACCACGCGGTGGAGAAGTGCTGGAAGATGACAATCCTGCGAGAAACGTGCAGTATATCTCCGATGTCTTTGGTAGTTAGTAGAAAATAAAGTTTATATTGATATGCGCCCCTTAATATCTATGTGGTCATCATCTGAGATTCGGCCCTTGACATGCATGCGGCCGTACAGAGGCGAGAACGGTCAAGTACTTTGGCCCCAGCCGTCATACACAGGCATATTAGTAGCATACTAGATGAGCCTCATATACATTGTAGGACAAAGCACAGTCATGTTTCATGTTTCATTTTTATTATCCCTGTTTCCCAGATAGATTAACTATGCCATACATGTGTCAGATCTAAGCTTAACTACCTAACAGGCTAAAACAAGTCACCAATAAAAAGACGCAATATTTCACCCAAACGACCTCCTGCAGGCAAATCACCAGCCAGCCCACCAGGGGCACATACCCCCTGACAAGCCCTACAACCTCATCCCGCGAGACAAACTCTCGTCCGGGCGGGTACAGGGGGACGTCCATGACTTCGTTGTTGTCGCCTTTGGTCAGAATAAACTGACTGCAGCTGGTCAGTAAATGATGATTTGCACTGTGTAACGATTTACCTTGATGCCGTACTGTCATCCTCCGCGTCTGCAGTGTAGTACACTTGCACCGCACGATGTACCATGGGGTACGGGTTACCCGTAAACCAGACAACGGGGATATCGCCGGCGTGTATGTGCGAGTGTCTGTTCCAGAGGAAGAGAATGTCACCGCGGTGGAAGGCTGGGGCCATGGATTCGGAGATGACGCACATGATGGGGTAGGGAGAGGCGGTTATGATGGAGAGGGCCTTCCAGGTCATCAGCGGAAAAGTGAGGCTGAGAAGGAATGGGAGGGAGGCCTTGAGAAGGGCTCGAGTGTTTCCAAACATTTTGGCAATGTGCGTGAATGAGTGTTGGTGATGTCAAATTATGGTATTGAGGTAGAGTACTATATATGTGGCATTGTATGCGATGATATTTTTGGATGTCAGCATTCTTGGCTTTAATTCATTGAGCTGATAGTTTAATAGAACTATAGTCATCACTGTGCACCACCAATATTACGAGTAGAACATCCTTGTTATTGGCCGATGAGGTTAATGCGGGGTGTACAATGCATAGTCTATAGTATGCATCTGCACTGTCACAATACGAACCAACACGTGTAATTTAATATATTTATCCCTGCAACATGACAAAGAATCCATGTGGCACTGACACTAGCTCGCCGATCGATGATGATGATGACGGGCTGGCTTAGGGCTGTTACATATTTGTTTACGGCTATTCTTTGTTTGTTTATTAGCGGCTCTCTTTTCACTCCCCTCCTCAACCCTCCTTCCATCGTTTCTCAATCCTTTCATCAAATTTTCTCTGTACTTTGAATACAGCATCTCAACATGGAAACAATTCTTTCCCCCCTCTCACCCCCCATAGCCATCGCAAATGGCTTCACCCAAACCGCTGAAACCAGCATAACAATGCGCTGCCACGACCGCGTCTTCAACGACGTCGAAGTCCGCGACGAGTCCGACGAACTTCTATTCACCGTCGAAAGCAAAGGCGCCGCGTCCTGGAGCTGGCGGCGCATCGTCAAGGACGCCACGGGCACGCCTCTGTTCCATTTCCGCAAGTTTTTTAATTATGGCGTGAATCGCAATTGGGGTGTTGAAGACCCAAATACTGGGCGTGAGCTGTGCTCGATGGAGCATGTGACCAAGATTTTGAGGAAGCAGCATGCTGTTGATGTGGTGGTGCGTCGTGATGATGGAAAAGAGGAAAAGGCTGAGGTGAGGCCGAAAGATCAGGCTGGACTGACGGTTTTGGTGAATGTGCGCGGGGCGCTGGTCGCGGAGATTCAGATGGTGGAGGTTAATAGGAGTCGCAGTCGGGATAGGAGTGTGTGGAACGCGAGGATTGCTGGGGGTGTTGACCTTGCTTTGGTACGTCTTCCTATCTGTCCTACAGATATAATGCAAATACTAATTATGACTAGATTGTGGCCATAATGCTCTGTCGCGCTGAGATGCAGCATGCGTGGAGAGAGTAACTAGTTGACAATTGATCATTGGTACGACATGCAGGTCACGCAGGAGGACACAGAATTACAAGTTTAGTTTGGTTTAATTTTTCGACTGTCCATAGTTTCAATTAGATTAGCGTCAGGAAGGTCAAGTTTTGGTTATCTTCCAAGTTTTCTTCTACACATACTGTTACACTTCAACTCTTCTTCCAAGGTTATAGGCTACGACATGTGTATATATATATATATATATACATGATCATTTAAAGCAAAATGCACGAGTAGGAACGACTACAACGGTGGCGTGGACTATTCGAAAATCTAAAGCAGCGAACTCGATGATTAGGTATCCTTCAGAGCAAAGTAAAATATCCAATATACTCCGAATTGCTTGGGTAGACTTCTCCTCTCCATCCCAAGGAGCAAAGATCCCGTGGTGAATATAAACAAAATACCCATCCCTTCACCTGTCAAACGCCCACTAACCCTCCTCCATCTTACAACACAGCCATCGATCCAAAAGTCAGCTTCTAAATTCAGCCTGCTTTGCGAACCATCCCCCGCAGATAATAATTGGCTCATCAAGCACACCTGCCATTTCAGGCTTAGCGCAGAGCTTATTACGTTTAAACTATGGACTAGCACATATATAGCCTAGCGTGTCCCACTATTTCATTCGAATCTTCGATATGATTTTGAGATCGATTGATGTTTATCTGAACTTCATCTTGAAATTGACGGAACTTAGATCCTACATCATCATACGCGAACGCAGGATAACAGACGTACAAAGTCTCCTTCTATTTACATCTACAATATGTAAACTCACTTAGTTAACATCCCTGATGTCGAAGTCCGCGAAAACAATCGTACTCATCGCAAGTGCACACACATCTCCCCTTACAAAAACTCTGTCTGAAAGGCTGGCATATATGCCTATAGTGTGTGGAAAGGACAGAGGATAATACACAAGTTTCGTTCTATCTATCCCATTCAATGTACAAAACCACCTAGTGATTATCCCGCCTCGAAACAGCCAACAGCTCCCAAGTGCACACACACCTCAACCCCTTCCATTCCATATAAACCATCTTCTTCCTCTATCTAGCACATACGACCATAGGGTGTGGAAAACAGGGCTTCCCGTCCGCTCAGCCGTACTTAAGCCACACGCCGGCCGGTTAGTAGTTGGGTGGGTGACCACCAGCGAATCCCGTCTGTTGTATGTTTGTTTCTTTTTTTGCTTTTTTGCTGTATTTTCTGCTTGTTTTTCGGCCATTTTTTGTTATTTTCTGGGTCGTACGACTCGCTGCTTTAAGCGGATCTGCGTTTTTGTCCCGGGATGGTCCGAGGTGACGTGTACTGGCTCTATGTACAGGCAAGAATAGGCGGAGCTGTGCGATCTGCAGGCCCGGAAGGGGTTAGGTTCAGGGTCTAAAGGGTATGCTATTCGAATCGCGAGGAGATGGTCTTCTTCTATTGCAAACATACCTAGATAACAACGGGCGAGAGGGGGCCAGTCCCAATCTAGTTCCACTACAAGGTCCGGCATGTTTCTGTTCTTCTGCATATCTTGATCACCTGAGAGCGGGGTGAACTAGTAGTAGCTGGGATTTGAAGCTGACTTAGCAGTCTCTCAAACCAACGGCCTCATAATGGCCACTGATACATCTTACAATGGCGTCAACTCTGGAATTCAGGTCGCAAAACCGCTTTTGCTCACTGAGTAGAATCAAAGCACGGCTTCCAGCTTACTACGCCAACCGCACTCAACACGTTCAACACTTCATAACAGATTCAGTTATTTGCAAATTGTCTATTTATGAGGGAGGGTTCTAATCTTCAGTTTTTGAACCTTTAAAAGCCACACTCCTTTCATCTCAATGGATGTTTCTCAACTTCCGGACATCACCAGCTTCCTTGTCAGTCCAGATAACCCTCCACGAGATGATGTCGAGGGGATGGATTATGCACGATGTGCAGCTCTGCACAACTACCTGGTCCAATATGCCTGGCTCGCTGAAGGCCGGCCGCTGGCAACTCTGAATGGCAACAGCACCAACTTTTTCACGGCCTTTGGCGCTGAAGCTGAGGCTCTTCGTCCAAGGCTTGATCCGTCGCTGGTGGCCTTCCTTGACATGGCTATGATACCTCCTAGCGACGGTCTTGACGAATTGCCACTCTCTATTTTCGCATATGGACTCTCTACGCCAAACACACTTATTGAGGAATTTGTAGCTGATCTTCAAGACCAGCCGGTTGACAGCCTGGTGCGCTTGTTCCCTGCGGCCTTGTCGGCCGAGGGCAGTGGTGGGGGTGTTATCTACCACCAAAGCTTCCATCGCGTGGCGATTTTCATGCATCTTGATGACTGGGGCTACGGGTTTCCAGTTGAGGACCATCCAGACGTTTGGAACCCACTAGAGGCACTGCTCTCCCACTGGATCGACCTTATTCATATTGGAAAAGTCGTGGCTTCGCCTCATCAAGAGCCCGCTCTATTCGACTTTGAGAAGATCGGGCCCTGGGAGTGGCGGCCCTATAGCGAAGCCCAGGTTACCACGTGTGTCGACGCGTGGGATCGGCTGTGCCAGGCCATCGAGGCGCGCATCAGCCCCATTTCCGGGACTGATGCGGACAATGCAGAGCCACTAATTGCATCAACTGTCCTGGACGCCGCTTCGGTGCGCGATCCATCCTTTGCGCGTTCGTTTCTGACACGTGCGAGACGGCCCTGGTTCCACTACATCGCTCCGGGCCTTCTCCTGCCCCCATCTGACTCGTCTGGGTTTGTGGCAGCACAGCCATTCATCGCATTGCCCCTTTCCCAGCACACCGTACCGCCAGTGTGCCTTTTCCCCGCCGACAGCGGAGACCAGCGTCCGGTCCAGCTCACGAGAACAACAAGTCCATTTTTACTGGCGGACTTCTATTCCAGGTCTACCGATACGCACACGCCGTCTCGCGTCTCTGCAGGCCTGTATACTGCGGCCGTGGAGAGAAACGGTCTTGACACGGCCGAGGAGGGATTTCAGCTGTTGCTCCCGTTCACCTTCAACGCTGGCCGGGACAGGAGCGTAGGCGCACGAAGAAGCGATGGGGCTCTTGTTGATAGGGAAAGCATTGCAGACCTCTTTCAGCATGGATTCAAGCCTTTTGGCGGTGACCACTACCGCCCTCAGCGGCTGGAGCGTTTGTTGGATTGTTGGCGCAAGCTGGTTGAAGAAGGCGTCTGGTCTGTTGGGCCGGAAGGGGTACAAGGTACTATCGATACTTTCAGAGAGGCCGAGTCGGATCGTTGGGGGGATTATTATATCCCTCCTACATGGTAGATATCGCTCTATTCTACGGGGATGGGGGTGCCCGAAGACCTCCTGAGAGGGATATCATAAGAACCAGTCATGAGATACGCTAACTACCATTTTCCTAACTGATGGTGATTTATATACAATTTAGTCTCAATCCTTCAATTTCCTTTCTATCTTTTCAGTGGCTTCTGACGAGGTAGGTCTTCATTTTGACGTTCCATGTCGATTATAGGAGTAAAGGTGACCATTTCTGCGTTTTTGAGGGTGAGGCCAGCGGCGTTCGAATACACGACGACAGGTCTGTCCTGGAAGATGTAGTGGCTCGACCTCGTTTGTTCGAGGCTGCCATGCGTTGAGGACTGTAGTAGACTTGACTGTAGATATAGGACATACGGCCTGTTGTATACATAACTGGCTCATCGATACTAGGAAGTTTGCCAGACAGACTCCCATGCTTAGTAAAACTTTGTACGTCGCATGAGATTGTTTCTAAAGCTGCGCGCACGATGTGTGTTGTAACAAAATTACCGTAGCCAACCAATAAAACCCCACGAACTAAATACACTTCGTAATAGACCGTAAGAACCGGTATATTACCAACCAATCACACGCCTCGAACTATATCACAACTATTTCTATCTAAACATACCTAGGCTGAGTACTAGAAAGATGAATTACAAATATTAACACGTCATACCCAATCCTCTCACTCCTGCCCGCACTATCAGTACGATGACACAATAGCTGAAAAACGTCGAGATCAGCATCTCCACCGCAAGTTCCGCAACACGACGACCGGCTAGCGCCAACAGCTCTGTACGTGGCACGCCAATTATGCTTCACCAACAACAACAGCCAGAGCTTAGTCGTTGCTCGCTCTTAGCGCATTAGCTCTTCTCCTACATAAATAGCGAAAATCCCATTCTCAACGCACGTAGCACAAATACATCCTCATACTTGTTTAAGACAGAATGGCAGAAGCAGACATCATAATCATCGGCGGCGGCACGGCCGGCCTGGTCCTCGCAAACCGTCTGTCCGAGGACGCAAAGCTACGAATCCTCGTCCTCGAGGCAGGACAGGACATGCGCGGCGACCCGCGTGTTAATACACCGGCGTTGTGGCCGGGGCTGGTTGGGAGTGAGGCGGATTGGGCGTTTGTTACTGAGCCGCAGGTACCTACCCACCTACAACTATCTACAACTACAAGAGGAAAAAAAGTGCTAAGGAGAACAGGAAGCCCTCGACGGCAAACAAATCGGCCTCCCCCAAGGCCGGCTGCTGGGCGGCACAAGCGCGCTCAACGGGCTTGCGTTCATCGCCAACTCGAAAATCAACGTGGATGCGTGGGCGCAGCTAGGGAATGAGGGGTGGGATTGGGAGACGCTCAAGCCGTATTATCGCAAAGCGTATAGGCTCAGTTTGCCGAGCACAGAAGATGTGGAACGGTTGGGGTTGGGGTATGTCGATACACAAGCGGCCGAAAAGAGTAATGGGTTGATACATGCGTCCTTTCCGGATAAGATTGACGACCCCATTGCGGATGCGTGGATTCAGGCGTTTAAGAAGAAGGAGTTGGCGAATTTGATGACGGCGGATCCGTTTGAGGGGAGGGCGTATGGGGGGTATATTAATGCGGCGAGCATTGATCCGGTGACGAAGACGAGGAGTTATGCGGCGAATGCGTATTATGAGCCGGTGGAAAAGAGGGAGAATCTGCAGGTTTTGACGGGGGTGACTGTTGAAAGGGTGCTTCTGACAGACACTGAAGGAGGGTATGTTGCTACTGGTGTGCAGTATCAGCAGGACGGCATATCAAAAAGTGTGACTGCGCGCCGCGAGGTGATTCTGTCGGCAGGTGTTTTCAACAGCCCTAAAATTCTGGAGTTGTCTGGTATTGGGTCGCGGGAAATTCTGGAAAAACACAACATCCCTGTTCTTGTTGAGAATGCCAACGTCGGCGAGAATCTTCAAGATCATGTCCTCGGCGGCGTCAGTCTGGAAGTCCGCGAGAACGTGCCGACCAAGGACAGCATGATGCGGCGCGAGCCTGCTGTTATCCAAGCCGCCATGGAGGACTACGCAACTCGCCAGGCCGGCCCGTTTACCGTTGGCGGCAACTATGCGTCTGCTTTACTCCCGCTGGATTCTGACGATAGCGTTGATTTGAGCGGTCTGTCAGAAAGTCCTTCGGAGATATACTCCCGCTCGATCATCGAGAATCCCCACGAACCCACCGCCGGCTACTTCATCTACCCGACTCAATCGGACTTTATCAGCAGCCACCAAAAAGGACAAGGCATCACAACGCCCCTGCCTGGCAACTACCTGACCATCGCGGTGCAGCTCCTCAACCCGCTGTCGCGCGGACACAGTCATATCGTCTCGAGCAATGTGTCAGACCCCCCCGCCATCGACCCGCGCTACCTCACGCACCCCCTCGACGTCGAGCTGCTCGCGCGCCACACCCGGTTCATCGAGACCATCGCGTCGTCCCCGTCTTTAAGCAGAGTACTCAAACCCGCGGGCAAGCGCAGCGCCGGTGCAGCTAATGATTTCCGCGCGGTCCCACTCGACGAAGTTAAAGCGTACGTGCGCAAGGCAGCCAAGAGCACATTCCACCCGATGGGCACGTGTTCGATGAAGCCACGCGATAAGGGCGGGGTAGTTGATGCACGACTGAGAGTATGGGGAGTCAAGGGACTGCGCGTTGTTGATGCCAGTGTGATTCCGTTCGTGACGAGAGCCAATCCGCAGACCAGCGTGTATGCGATTGCCGAGCGGGCGGCGGACCTGATCCGGGAGGATGTACTATCCGATCATAGTCTTATCGACCAATCAGTAACTGGTAAGTATTAGATGCAGGCAGCAGCGAGTAGGAGCGCAGCTAAAACGCCGTCGACAATGGCGAGAGAGAGAGGAGGAATCAGGTGTTGTGCCCAGCCGTTAGTCTCCGCTCGGCCTCAGGCGCCAAGACTGGTTGCCTCAGGCTGATTTGCTGTGTGTGGCAGCCCCTCTCTCTAGGCCAGACACTCTAGAGTTAGACTATTGCTTCTGACGTCCTCCAGCGTAAGAGACGCACAGCCCCGCCAGAAACAACCGGGATAGCTTCCTGGGCATTGTTTATCCTGGCTGGGCATGTTCTGGCTGGTGTGGCGCGGGGACGGATTACTTAATACCAGGATAGGCAAATAACAGATAAATAACATATCATTTTCCCCTCGTTGTGACTCCCAGGTTGTTCGTTGTCCCAGGTCTTCTGTCCTTCTGTCACTACATACTCTGTACTCGGTACTGTTTGTTGTGCCTCGGTGCCTGGACATCGCCACAATCTACTCCGTACACAACCCGATAAGAGTAGGAAAGCGGCATTACTCCGCCCGGCTGGACCCATCCCCCCTCCGTCTCTCACGGTGTCTCTCGGTACTCGTACGTTCTCTCTTTCCCCTACCTTTCAACAATAATGAAATAAAAAAAATGACCCTGACTGAGGAATATCTAGAACGCCCGGCCCAGGGCATCTCGGCCATGTGGGGGCGCTACCTGGAGAGCGGAGAGTACTCCGACTTTCTGGTGACATGCGCCGGCCGCGAGTTCCACGTGCATCGCCTGGTGATCTGCCCACGATCGAGCTATTTCCGGCTGATGTGCAAGGAGAACTTCAAGGAGGGCATCACGCAGCGGCTGGAGCTGGTGGACGAGGATCCGCACGTGTTCCAGTCCGTGCTGACGTTTTTGTACACGGGCATCTACGAGACGGACAAGATCTCGGGCTGCGAGGAGGGTGGTACGCCTCTTCCTACCCCTATACTCTAATTCTCTTGCTGATATGATGGGTAGACAACATCGCAGAATCCAGCTGCAACTCGTCCGACGACTCCGAGAACGACGAGGCCAACTCCCGCCAGGCCCGGCCAGCAACCACCGAGGACATCCTGGCACACGTGCAAATGTACGCGAGCGGCGACAAATTCGACATCCGGGACCTGAGAGAAGTGTCGAGCAAAATGTTCCGCAACCAGCTCAACCGCACGCCCGCCGACAACCTCTCCATGCCGTCCATCATCCGCGCCGTGTACACCAGCACGCCGCACAACGACGCCTCGCTGCGGCCCGTGCTGATCGAGTACTGCGTGCAGAACCTCAGCATGCTGCTGCTGCAGGCGGACATGGCCGAGGTGCTCTCCGAGTTTGGTGAGTGCGCTTTTGAGCTGCTGCGCTCGTACAAGGATGAAGCGGATCTGCGCTCGCGGAAGGCTGTAGAGGACCAGCGCACGGCGGTCCTGGAAATCAAGAAAGCGGAGTCGCAGCAATTGCGCGAGTCTCTCGCAAAACTGCAGAAGCGCGATACGCACTTGATGGAGATGCTGGCGAGCCATCACAATTGCCGGAATTGTGGCAAGGTGTTTGGCTCGAGTCCGCAGGTGTATGGGCCGATGAGCGATCGGGTGATGTTGCGGTGCAAGGGGTGTTATACGAAGCATTCTTAGTTTTTATTCTTTCTATATTTGTTTATGTTGATTGTCACGGCGTACGGACGGTGCATTCACGGCGTTATATCACCTAGCTATTGCAATCCATTATTACCACATTAGGCATCTAAGATTTATTACCACATTAGGCATCTAGGGCTCTCTCCTCCACACACCGCTCTTCCCGCCCCTCTTCTCCTCCAGCTTGATTGCATCAATAACAATCCCCTTGTCGTTCGCCTTGCACATGTCATACACCGTCAGCGCCGCCCCCATCACCGCCGTCATGGCCTCCATCTCGACCCCGGTGCGTCCTTCGCACGTGACTGTGACTGTAACATCCACTCCTCCATACCCTCCCCTTCCTTCTTCCGTTGCTCGTGTGCCTGGTACAACGAGTTCGACATCAACGCTAACGCTGTCAATGCCAATACTCGGATGGCACAGCGGGATAATATCCGGCGTCTTTTTCGCGGCCATAATCCCTGCTACGCGCGCGGCGGCGAAGACATCCCCTTTTGCGAGACCGTGCCCCTTTGTGCCGCCAGTGGAGGTCGTGCTGAGAGCGTCGTAGGTAATGCTGTTCGTAAAATGGATGCGACAACTGGCGCGCGCGTACCGCTGCGTGCTGGGCTTGCGGCCGACGTTGGTCATGTGCATGTCGCCTTTTGTGTTGAGATGGGGGAGGACGGGGTGGTTTTTGTGGTCGTCGTCTTTATTATTTGGAGGTGTGTGGCTGTAGGCGCGGAGTTGGGTGGTGGTCCTGGGCAGGAGGTGCAGGGGAATAGCCCTAGGTCTAGGTCTAGTCGTGCGTTTATTATCTACGGGCAGTTAGTGACTATGTCAAATGAATAAATTTTGTATATGCAGTAGGTATCATAATCGTATCTCATGCAACGCCGTAGCCAATGTGTATGTCCGAAATATATGTCCAATGGTATGTCAGATCACCCACCAATCAGTATCATAGGCCGATTCTTCATCTTCTCCAGCTCCCCTATACCAGCGTGTTTCGCCTTCTTGCGCTTGACCGCCATGCCAATGACGTCTAGTAGCTGGCGCTCGCGGTCAGAGACTGCTTCGCCCTGATCATGGATCCGCGCCGCCCGGCGGCCAGACTCGAGCAAGTCTAGTGCTTTCATAGCCTCGTCGTCGATCGGCAGCCCGTTGTTCTCTGCTCGAATCAAGTCTCGCAACGAGACTTCTGCATTCCCATGCAGACACACCTTGAGGTTTCCATCCGACGTGATCCGCAGCCGGTTGCACGTCCCGCAGAAATTATGCGTCATGCTCGTGATAAACCCTACCCTCCCCGCAAAACCAGGCACGCGGTACGTCTTGCTCGTATCATTCTTGTGGCCTGCCACTTTTTCGAGACTTGGATACTTCTCCCGAATCATGGACAGCATTTCCCTATATGGCACCATTTTCTGCTCACTCCATCGATTCCCGTCAAACGGCATGTACTCGATAAACCGGACCTCGACATTCTCCTCGCGCCCCAGCTCGACAAACGGGACGATCTCGCGCTCATTCAGCCCCCGCATAACCACGCAATTAATCTTGAGTTTTATGCCCGCGTTGAACGTGCGGTTCATCTCCTGTATCCGGGCTATGCTCTTCATCACCGCGTCGAACCCCTTGCGGCGGGTCATGATCTGGTACTGGAATGGGTCGAGCGTGTCCAAGCTCAGATTCACGCCTGTCAGCCCTGCTTCGGCCATGGCGTCGAGTTTGCGGTGTAATGATATCCCGTTTGTGGTCAGGCAGAGCTCCCGTAGCCCGTCCCGTCGGAGGTTGCCGATGGCCTGCATGAGCGGGACGATGTCCTTGCGCACGGTGGGCTCGCCGCCGGTGAGTCGGATTTTGGTCACGCCTTGCGACACGAAGAGGGAGGAGAGGTAGACGATTTCGGGCGTTGTGAGGAGGTGTGCGGCGGGGGATAAGGGCACGCCTTCCTCCGGCATGCAGTAGAGGCAGCGCAGGTTGCATTTTTCGGTGATGCTGATGCGGAGGTAGTCGTGTTGGCGGTGGAAGGTGTCTGTTAAAAAAGAGGAGAAGGGTTTTGCTGTTTTAAGTGCAGTTCTGCGTGACTCGATAGGTGCGTGTGGTGGTGAGGACTCTTCGACTGTAGAAGCAACTGTGCTGCTTCGTCGGAGGCCGCCACTGGCTATACGCTCTGGACGATGGCTCAACCGCGAGACGCCCCGGCCCAGGGATATCGGGCGGACCATGCTGATATTCAATCGACGAAACGAGCGTTCATTTCTATATTATATGTCATGTTGAGAGGTGAATGAAGTGAGGTGGTCGATGTGAGTCTTTACGAGGGGTCAACCGTTCTCCACCTCGGCAGCCAATCAGACGAGGCCATTGATAAGCATGATAAGCTTATCAGCTGAGGATTATATACTTGACGTCGACAGTTATTATTATTTCTGTTCAACATCAAACATCTGAATAAACAATGCTAACTAGCTAAGCATCTTTGATACCCTCCGCTCCAAGCTCTTCTCAAACTGGCTCACGCCATCGCCCTGCTCGACCAGTTTTCCGGCTTTCATCACGAAGACCGTCCTTCTCCGCGGAGTTGTCGACTCGCCGATATCGTCGTCGTCTTCAGCTTCAAAGTCGTCGTCTAACTTGGCATCGACGTCCCGTTTTCCTTCTACGACCGATCGAACTAAGAACCGGTCGTGGGAGACTATCAGAATGGCGCCGTCGAACGTGGACAGGGCCGATGCTAGAGCCGTCACGGTGTGAAAGTCAAGATGCGTCGTTATTTCGTCGAGAACTAGCAGATGAGGGGGGTTCCAGAGGATCTTCGCTAGAGCCAGTCGGACCTATGAAAGTCAGTGATGTCACGAATAGAATATTCGTTATAGTCATACCAACTGTCCGCCCGAGAGACGGAATACAGGCACATCCGATGCCAATCTGCCTGGCAGGCCTACAGATCCAAGCAGACCTCTAATCTCGCCTTCTGAGAGCTGCCCGTTGACTTCCCTCGACATATAAATCAACGCAGTCAACGCCGCATTTGCGCGTCCTTCTTTCTGGAGCTCTCCTACCGAGTTTTGAGCGTAATATCCAATTTTTAACCGTGGATGGCGCGTGATTTTTCCCACTGTCGACTCCGTGATTCCCCCAGTCAGCATTTGAAGTAACGTCGACTTCCCACTCCCATTCAACCCCATAATGCCTACCCTATCCCCAAGGTGAATTACCAGATCGATATTGCTCAGCACAACAGGCTTGGTCCGATGATACCCATACGTAACCCCCTCCAGCGAAATCAACGGCCCCGGAAACCTCAAATCCGGTGCATTGGGAAAGTGAATAGCAACCCCCTTCTCGTCCTTGGGCACCTCAATCTCTGCTCTCCGCGTTTCGTGCCATCCGACCAGATCCCGATTCAACTTGAACCGTCCCCCATTCGCACTGACTTGCACACCCATACGGTCGTCAATCTTCTTCTGCCGCGACTTCGCCATTCGCAGCTTATTGTCGTCGCCAGTCTTCTTGCCGACCTTCGTGGTCTCGCGGATCGTCGCCTCCATGTGCGCGATTTGCCGTTCCTGCGCTTCCTTCATGCGCCCCCAGTACAGCTTCTGCGACTCGAAATGCTCCTCGTACGCAGCCAGATTTCCTTTAAAGTAGGCAAGCGACTGATCGCGCAGGATGATGATCTCCTCGCACACGGCATTCACAAACGCGCGGTCGTGCGAGACCAACACCAACGTCGTGCCGGCCGATAAACGCATTTGTTTCAGGTAATTCTCCAGCCAGATGACGCCCAGCAAATCCAGAAAGTTAGTCGGTTCGTCGAGGACCATAATGTCCGGGTCCTGGATCAGGATGCCCGCGAGCATGCAGCGCATGCGCCAGCCGCCGGACAGCGTGGCAAAGGGTTTGGCGAGCATGTCTTCTTTGAAGCCGAGGCCGAGCAGGATTTTGCGCGCTTGTTTCTCGATGTCGATTACTTTCATCTTTGTCTGTTAGCTAGCCACATATAAGAGGTTTGGAGAGTCGTGGTACCGTTTCGTATTGGGATTGGTAGTCTTGTAGCAGGTCGATTGCGGCTTGGGTCTCGGTCTGCACGGCTTCTGCGTCGATGCTACTCTGGTCTTGTTGTAGTCTAGATATTCATTAGTGGGTACGAAGAGACTAGTCTAGATCTGATTATACACACCTCTCCAACGACGCATCTACTCGCCCTTCCAGAGCCTTGAGCTCCTTTCGTGCCTGCAGTCCCCGCGCACCGCTGCGTATACTCGCATTTTTCTGTGCCAGGAACAGCTGCGTCGTCAGCTGCTCGTGTCTAAGCGTCCGGATGGCAAAGACGGGGGCCATGGGGTCCTCTTTTTCGAAGCTGCTCGACAGGACTATTCTCATCAGCAACTACACATTGATCGTCTCTAAGGGATAGACGAACAGCTTATCTTCTTTTGAACGTCATTTCTCTGCGTATCGCTGGACATGACTTGCTCCAGGGCAGTCCTTTGCTTCGTGCCATCTGACAGGGTGTTGCTTTGTAGTGAATCGGCGAGAGTGCTACCTTCGTCCTCGACCTCGGCATCGGTCTGCTGCAGAATGGCTATTCGCGTCGCGTATGGGACGCCGGGGATGAGTTTTTCGGCTAATGCGCGGAGGATAGCTGCATTATCATATCAATACAAGCTTTGATATATCACTTTGAGGGTAAACGTACTGGACTTCCCACTCCCATTCCTCCCCACAAGACCATAGTGAACGCCAGCTTTTAGTCTCAGATCTGCATTCGATATGAGTTCAACGCCATCTGCTTTTGATTTTGATTTTGTCTTGGGTTTTTTCTCCGTGGCGTCGCTGGATTGCTGCGGGGTTTGGACAGTGATGTTGAGGCCGTGGATATCTACCTATCTTGAATTAGTTGAATTCTTTTCTACATTGAGAAAGCGAGATCATACCTCGCGAGACGGCTTATCGTCCAGGAGTTGAAACCGCGTCTGTTTGCATGTTGCAATAATGGCCGGCGTTGATGTAGACATAGATTCGATCTGCAAGCCTAGAGTTATTTTATCTTAGATTACGAACTAATTATCAATCGGAAGACTGGAATTTCGATTTATATATGAAAATGTATATGAAATCGGAATTTCGTCGAAGTTGGCTATGACCTCGCTTTACTGGGCCAATGACCATGTCGTAAAATGAGTCATTCTTGGTCAACAATTCACATACATACATTGACTTGTGTGCGCCCTTGCTGTTTTCATCAATTAAAATCTGCCACACGGTCTCGGTGTAATTATTATTGGACAGTAAGAATGGGAAAATTATCTTAACGTGGCATGGTCAGGATTAAAGTATTACGGTTAATACACAGGAAGCCCTAATTGAGGCATGTGCCGCTTATATGACGACCTCGAAATATTTTTATCATACCAAACACTTAATATTCCGTACTTTTGCATTTGTGTTAACACGTCTAGGTATATTTAATAGTCGGATTCAGACAGTGGAACGTTCAGATAAATACTTGAGAGGGTTGTCGGAAGATGAATTCTGTATTATGCGCAAGTGTGCTCTATCATTGCAGGATATCTAATAAAGTCAAACAGGCCGGAAGGTGGGATGAAAAAGAAAAATAGAAAAGGAAAAAACAGTCTATGTGGTCTTTGGATCAGTAGCATGGGTGGCCAACTCTCCTTCCTGCGGCGGTACCGTGACTATCACCGCAGTTTCATTTCGACTGTATGTAGAGGCACTGAATTCCATCCCTCTGTTGTTTAAGAAGTCTCGCTCCAACGAATTTGAGAGCGCTTCAAAACTCGCCAAGGAATAGCTACCTGTCACAGCTTCAGGGTAGTAGAGCGCGACATGGACGTTTTCCGGCAGTGAGCGTTCATGCGGCGGATCTTTCTCTGCAATTTCGTCTAATTTCACCTTCATACAGATGGCTATGTGGACCAATACCTCGCGGATGGCTTTGAACCCTGCGGTGAAAAGATCGGAAGGTAAATAGCGCGTGACAAACACAGCACCGGGGATACGGAGGATGATAATGAATTCGACATGTCCGGCAGGCAGTGGTGAATGGATGCGAAATTCTGTCTCTCCCCTTGTTATGATTATAGCATGCCCCATGGAGTCGAGTTGCATGTCGTTTATGGTTTCACCCACGGGCTGGCCCAGTTCTTCAGTGAGATTTCTCTTGTTCCCATCCCAGCCAAAGAGATAGACTGTGGGATCGTCGCATTCCCTTGCATCTGCTACTTTGTTTTGCAAAAGCATTTTCGATTTCTAAACCCCAGTCCTGTGGTTTGATATTGACTCGAATCTGCCCTGTTGTGGTGGGAAGTGGTGTTGAGAGAATGTTTGTCTACTTTCCTCTTCTATTAGCGATGTATTCAAAATGAACGACAATTCAAAATATGAAGTGTATCCTTTGATTTGAAGATACCAGAGACTCACAGCGTTCTAAGCCTTATGCCGTACAGTAACAGTGAGTGTTGACCTCAAAAGTTCCTCACTACACTGACAGGCTGAGTTTGATTTTTGAAGTTATATTACTTCATGTAAGTTGTCGAGAATATCAACCTCGATGAAGGTAAATACTCTCCTTAAATACCTGCATATTCAATTGTCGACTCATACAGTTGTGTGTCAGATATGTGCAAGCTCTTACTCACAGATTTGTCCTACATCGTCTCACTCAAGCATTGGTGACTCGATCACGATTGTATGACCAATGGGTAGTTTGTTTATTTTGTGAGTATAGATTAATCAACACGTTACCGATTCGGCGCCGCTGTTTAGAAGGAGTAAACAATGCTCTTTTACTAGAAAACAAAGAACATATCTAATAAATCCTTCTCAACAATATAAATTTGACGGAAATAAAGTCATTTATCCTCTCTTTTGTTTCGTTCGCGAGTTACCCCCAACAACAGAGTTAATATTACCCAAATAGGCAATTTTGCAAACTGATTTGACATCGGACTTTGCCACCCGGCATGTTTAGTAGCCACAAATGATATACTGCAAGTTATTATGGCTAATTATTAATACTATTTTGTCTTTTTCGTTTCTTGCATGGCCAAACCCGTTAACGCCGGTGTAACACACGTACAACCAGGTGGTTGTGATGTCAATGTGGCCAGTTCATGGCTAACGGCGCTATATTTACGCTCGGGTTGTAAAACGCAAGCAGAAAAAGAAGAGGAAGAAAATAAATGTAAAATTCATTGGAAAAGATGTACTCATCCATGGATGTCGTGGAAATTTCTCTACGAATGTTGGATCGGATATAGCGCGGGGATATATATATCGGGAAGTGATACATACCTAGGTATGAAAGTGCGACTTCTGCGAATAAATAGTTACCCAAGTCCTGGAATAAACAACATTAAACAGCTGCCTACGTAAATACGAACGTAATAAGAATACTAACGTGCAGGAGCTCTAGCAAGTGGTGGTTCATTCCGAGGTCAGAATTGAGAACATTGATTTACGAATACATGTAGACATATTTGTTCAAGATTTACCTACGTAATTCACATTATTTGTTGTCTGAAAGTTTTCAGGGACAACCTCAATTTTCATTATGACCGTTCTCTATCTACGCTCAAGTTCGAGGCAAATTTGGAATTTCAGCCTCGACGTAGATATTGGAACCCATGCCGGCAAACACCTCATCGAAAGGCGCTGAGATAACGATTAGAATGGATCTTACTTACCAATCTTGAGAGTCCAGAGACTCATGCAAGCCGTCCCCTATATATCCTCTGTAGTTTTTAACACACATACAGACTTGGTCCTAAAAATATTCAAGTTTCGAGAAAAGCGATACTGCACCTGCACTGTTGAACTCGACCACCGGGATAGGAACTCGAATACCGTCAGGACTCAAAACGGAAGCAAAATGGGCAATTAGGTAAGTTATGCTAAGCGCAGAGTTAAAGATCTGAGTTCAGTTGGATGAATGTATCCTGTGACTTATAAATGTAACTCAAGCATGTAATAGGTAATTATAACGAACGCGTAATAAGGATGAATGAGGCAACTTTCTCGACAGACGATGCTAGCAGCACTCACCTAACCCCAATAAGCAGTCTATCAAGAGAATCTCCTATGAAATGCGGGACAGCTATGGAGCAGTCAAAATGGCCCTGCATTAGCTTTGCTTAGACTTTTGGGGGCGCCGGATGTGGTTTGAGACAGGGCGATCAATGAAAGAGAGTGTCGGCGATATTTTTATTGCATTCTCATTGAATGCTCATTCCCTTGATCATCGATCAAGATCGTGACTTGCATGAAGTATAATAAGAGTATTTTCCAGTGTCCTAAACAATGATCGTCGAACATCTAGAGTCTGTCTGAACAAAGATGGATCGCTACCTCAAAAGGACATATAATAGTCAGTAAGGAGGAATAGATGATGCATTACTCCGTACATACTACGCCAGTCGGTGCTGCTCGCCTCAACGCTTCAAGTGCCTGTCGATCAGCCTCTCATGTGGTTAAGAACTTCCATGCATGCAACGCTGAACGAACGAAGACTCCACTCGGAAAGATGCCGTGATCAAGCCTCAGCACATATAAAATATTATTACTAGTTGAGTTTATTGTAAGCACTACGTGTTTAGGCGTCTGCAAGGTTTACTGCTGAGGTTCTAAGTTCGGGCGGTTTGTCCTTAGTTATCACCACGTTTTTTGTTTCTTGCCGATTTAATTGATTTGAATTTTTGACTTCTGCAAAGGAGGATCCGTGGGGGCCTTTTGTATGACCAGATGCATCATCCTGGATCCATCCATGGGTCAACCGATGCTGGCCTATTCAGCGCTGCACATACTAGTTGCAGTTGTTTTACGTGAGAAGAGGAGCAATCACTGTAGCATAGAATTAGATGCAGTTGAGCCTGCGATTTGAAGTGAAACGAATTAATTGCTTGACGATCTGCAGGCTTGAGTAGGGGCGCCAGGGTAGGGCTGGGCCCTGACACGGGTGACGGGGTGACATCGGCCAGTCTAGCAAACCGCCGGCGCCTGCCGATCTTCTGGGACAACATGTGCCTGCTGGCTGTTTCTATCAGCATTCTGGCGTGGTACAATACGCGCGGCCGTGTGTTCTGTTCTCATTCTCAATGGATCTGCCAAATCGCGTGAATGATCTTGCATGCATACCTACCCACATACTCCGATGACCGAGAAGCTTGAATTGCACCTGATAATAATGATAATGATCTCTGTGTCTATATATAATGCGTATATCTGTAACTGACGTCTTCCCCGCGAGTTGAAACGCTGGTGGCGCAATGCCAAACCCGGTCCAGTTAGGGCAGTCTGTCGTTGGTCTCATGCCCAGCCCTTGCGACGCCATCGCGAGATCGTTCTATGCACAATATGTTGCGTTTCGAGAACCCCCACCCCTTGACTCGCCATATTTGGCCCTTTCCCAAAAATATGAATGGAACATTCTGCCTACAAACATGGCTGACGGGTGGCTTGCATTCAACCACGGGGCCGGGATTGGCTAGTCAGGAACGTTGCATCTGATGCTTAGGGCATCCCTATCCAAAGTCAGTTATCTAAGTGTTTGCTACCTTGGGGTCGCTTTTCTATGCATTAGCTCTCTCTGCCTAGGGCTTCTCCAGCTTTCATCAAAGCGCAATCCTACCTGAGTCGGTTGGTCTATCGGAGCGGATTCGGAGAGCAATGCTAAGCGTGATGTGAATCGAGATAATGTTGCATACTGGCTCAATTGGGGCCGTTCTTAGCTACCACAGAGTGCCACCTAGGTCACGATACAGGCGCCATGGGGGTGAAGAGTGACTCTACCGTAGAACGATCTGCAAGCTCAAACAGTTGCAAGAATGCAACACTGCAAAGTAAAGTGTTCTCGAAAGGAGGCATAAATAGGCCTCGAGATCCCCTCGATCAGTTCTCTTTCTTTCCTTCATCATCGCCAAAAACCACCAACCCGGCCACCATCAAAGATCCTTGACGGATCTTGTCCATTCCCTATACCAAATCGTCATTCCTTGCTGAACAAGCTTAAACCGATTGATCTCGGTTTATCATTCCATCCTTGCAAATATCCTATTCGGTCTTTCTCGAATCAACTCTTTCGAAATGCATTATTCCACTCTTGCTGGCGCTGGCCTCTTGGCCTCAGCTGCCATGGCCTACCCTCACAACATGAAGCGTGCTTCCACCGGCCAGACCGTTGTTTACTGGGGACAGAGCTACGCCGCCGACCCTGAGAACAGTGATCTCTCCACTTACTGTGACGGCACATCTGATATTGACATCCTTGTCCTCGCTTTCTTGACCACCTACGGTGAAGATGGCGCTACTATCCCCTCTGGCACCATTGGCGAGACCTGCACCGTCAGCGCCGACGGTTCCGCCACTGGCTGCGACGACTTGGCCTCGCAGATCACCACCTGCCAGGATGCCGGCATCACTGTCATCCTGTCTCTTGGTGGTTCTTCCGGTGCCTACACCGTCACCTCCGAGAGCGAGGGTGAGACTATCGGCCAGTACCTCTGGGACGCCTACGCCAGCCCCAACGCCACCAGCTCCAGCACCGTCACTCGTCCATTCGGCGACGTTTTCGTCAACGGCTGGGACTTTGACATTGAAGCCAACCCAAGCGAAGACAACGGCAACTACCAGTACTTGATCTCCACCCTCCGCTCCAACTTCGCCAACGACACTGAGAACACCTACTACATCACCGGAGCTCCTCAATGCCCCATCCCCGAGCCCAACATGCAAACCATGATCGAGAACTCCAAGTTCGACTACCTCTGGATCCAGTTCTACAACAACGAGGGCTGCTCTACTGACACCGGCACCAACTACGCTGACTGGATCTCCAACATCGAGGGCACCGCCTCTGCAGATGCCAAGCTCTTCATTGGTGTTACTGCTGGTCCTCTTGCTGCCAACGGTGAAACCTCCGGTGAGGTCTACTACCTCGAGCCCACCGAGCTTGCCACTCTCGTCGCCAACTACAGCAGCGAGGCTGCTTTCGGTGGTATCATGCTCTGGGACGCTGGTTTCTCTGACAACAACGTCAACGACGGCTGCACCTACGCCCAGGAGGCTGCTAGCATCTTGAGCACTGGAAGCGCCTGCTCCTAAATTTATCTATATCAATCAGCATGGGAGTAAGAGGGTTGCGTCAATCATTTCTTGAGCAAACTGCAGGCGATTTATACCTTACTTTCGTGTAACATAATATTAGACTTGTGTCTTTCATTGTATATACCAACACAACCATCCGATGGTTGGCTGGTTGACTGGTGATTTTTGCGATGTACATTTTTCAATTAACATGTGAATATTTGCTTATGCATGAATATACTATTGACTGTTTACAAGTATCAAGTTCCTCCTATCAATGTAAAATGTAGATTTATTCATGATACTGATAGATTGAGGAAACGACTAAACCGTTAATCAGAGTAAATCAAACTATATCATCAGTCTTCCCCTCGTGATTGGTCCCATGCACAGCATTCCAAGTCCGCGCACCCTCCAGCCTCATGGCGGCATCTTCCTCCTCAGCCCACGCCAGAGACTCATCCGGCAGCATAACAGCCTTGTCAATAGCAACGGGCAGGCCACGATGGCGACCACGTAGCATGACCGCAATCAAGATCAGTTTGCTGATCGTGTACCAGCCGCCACAGAACGAGTAATTCTCGTTCGGAAGGCCGACTGAAATACCCACACATCCGTACGCAGAGACCACCTCAAAGATGATGTTGAATGTGGAGTATGCGATAGGATCCTTGTTATAATGAGGGCCTTCTGCAATGGCAATAAATAATATCGCAAGGCAGATCCACCAGATATCATGGCTGAGCTGGGATCGTAATTGTTGCCTGACGAAGTAGCTGCGCGAAGTGTTATTGTCGTCTATATAGGCAGCCGATTGATTATTGTTGTTGACGGCACGCGGCGTTTTATCAGACGACGAAGATAGAATGCCCTTGATATGACCAACAAAACTGCTCAACGAGGCATGATGGCGTTGATCTTCGGCCAGATGGTCATTCGCGTAGATCCCTAGCGATCGCTCCTCGTAGACATTCGTGTTGCGGATTGTGACCAAAACCGGGAATGCGGAGACATACATCATGAGAACGTAAAGCACAAGCAGTCCCTGATGCAGATCGGCGATTGTGACCACATAGAAGCCTCCAGAGCGCACGGCCAGGGCCTGGAAGAGTCCATCTAAAACGCGGTACGAGCCTAGACTCTCGATAGCCGTGTTGCCGATCGACAAGACTTCAAATCCGGCCCAATCGATTGCGTTGAAGATAACAATCGTGGCGAGTAAATACCAGGTATGCCTTTTGGGGAAAAGGTGAGTATACACCCGACGTGGATGGTTGAGAATGAAATTGAGGACAATTTTCCAGTCTGCGCACCACTTCCAGTTCGGTAAGAGGCATTTCATAGTCCAAATAATGAATCGCAGAAAACATGGATACAGCGTATTCCCAGCAAGAATCAAAAAACCCATTGTAAGAAGAATATAGGTACTAACGAGTGGTTTGTCAGCACATACAAGCCGCAAATGTTATTAGTGGAGGGCTTACCCAGTTTGCAAAGCTGTCATGTTGAGGTCGAGTAATGACATGCCGTTGTTCCCAAAAGCAGAGACGGCGAAGAATGACCCTGTCCAAAATGGGTTCAAACCGTTGGTGCGAGCAACATCGGGTCGATTGACGGCAAGCCAGGTACCAAGGCCAATAAACCCCAAGACATTGAACAAAACGAAGTACAGCGGCACGATGATCGAGAGGAGGCAGATTGCTTTGTATTCCACGCCACCGAGCTTCTCGCGCTCGCTGGGGGTAAGGCCATGGAACTGGGAGTTGCGGGATATAAACTTTGAAGAAAAGTACCTCTGAGGGCTTCTGCTTATAGTTTCTATCAATGATGGGCGTCGTTCCTCGTCAATGACAAGACCTGGCGCAGCATCTCTGGGGTCCCTGGCGTCTGGGCGTGCGCCTACCCCAGCCATGGGAAACATTCGGTGTCGAGGTCTCTCTCGCGTAGGCGAGTGAATGGTAATTTGATCGTCATCGGCAGACCAACCGGTAGCTTCGACATCACGGATTTCAGTTTCAGATTGCATCTTAGTAGTTACTTGAGCTAGTTGAATGGACGCATCCGAAATTTGGTGATCCTGTTCCAAGTCCGCATCTCTAGAAATAGGAGTATTCGGATCTCCAGCAAACATCTTTTTTGCGAGCCTCGGTAAATGGATTGCGTGGGCGGATGCTGAACGCTTTCGTGCATGTGCTTCGACAATAGTGCGAAATCGAGATTCAAAAGCACGTTTGCGGACGAAGAGAACAGTGCTCGATATAAGAATTGGATGGCCGAGAATAATAAGACAGAAAAGAATGGCTTGTTGAAAAGAGTTCACAGTAGAGAGATTGACCTGGCATTGTCAGCTCGGAAGGCCGAATTGGATGGATAGAATTACAGTGTTCAAGCCGGCCCCCGTCATGGCACTGACGCAGAGGAACAGCGAGTTGATATAGCTGACGCTATGTTCAGGTCTTGAGGAGCCCCAGAATATCAAGCTGCACACCAATGCCATGACAATGAAATAGACATGATGCAGAGTCAAGAAGTTGAGTGGCGGAAGCATATCAGCCACTCTACGAGCAGCTTTCGGGGGAACTGCCGGGGCAATTAGCGATTAACTCGAGTATAGTTGCAGGCCATTATCTTTTATGAAAACTTACCAGTCATTTTGACTTGTATAAAGTACCCACTGGGATATAGTAGATTGTACCGAGGAGAGTGTTGTAAGTTGAAGTGTCGATGAGAGTAAGCTGATTATATAGTTTTCGATTTTAGGGCACCTGATGCCACTACCCATAAGATCCTGTCTGTCCGAAACCTGAGTCTATGGCTGCTAATAACATAATGTCCTGGGTAGTAAAGAGCAAGATAGCGGTGTGCATGTTAGAAAACAGCAAGGGTTGAAAAGGCCATTGGTATGTATGTGTTGGGTGGTTTGGTCGTCTCAAGGATAAAATGATTGGATATTTGGATATTGTTATCGATCAATTGGTAACACAAAGAGTTTTCTTTTTTCGAAATAATCAACTGGCGGTGATGTGATGGAGGAGTCTTTGATATGCAGCAACAAACGGTGGGGGGAAGGAAAAAGAAAAAAGAAAATAAAAGCGGGACATGGCACATGCTGCCTGAGGCCAGAATCGGCCCGGTGTTTTGACCACCGCCAAAGCAGCGTATAACACATTATTATATTCACTTATGCATAAACTGAAACCCATGATGGCTAATTACGGTTAAATTATGAAGAGACTTATAGGATGATCTCGCAATCGCGCGTTGACTCGAAAACCACTATTTCACACGTTGTTGCGCTGTGGCAAAGAAAGACAATAAGGAGACTTTTTGTGCTTAAAGAGACTATGTAAGAGAGTTAACGCCATACAAACTAGTATATACCTGAAATGCTGGGTTGCAACGTGTAGTCACTAAATTGAGTGTTCCTTCACTCATCATCATCGTCTTCGTCATCGTCGACCTCCTCATCGTCATCCTCACTTTCAACCTCTGACAACAGATCATCCTCGTCGGGATTCTCACGCTCCTTCTGTCGCTGTTTTTCTTCATCCTGTCTAGCTTGTTCAAGAATGGCCGCCTTCTCCTCGCGCAACTTGCGTTGGGTCTTGACAAACGCACCAAGAGGGGTGGTCTCCCAATCTGTCTCCTTGAGGAAGTTCTCTACATCTGCCCTATCCTTGGGAGCAAAGGTGACCTTAGCCCGGCGCTCCTCGATCCATCGAGAATTGAGTTCAATCTTCTGCACAAGCAGCAGAACTGTATGGTTGATTTTTGAGTTTTTATTGCCATTACCGCGGGATCCCGCCTCTTTGAGCCAACGTTTGAGCATGACGACAATAGGCAGCGAGAGCTCTGGGAATGCGATATTTTTCGTCCAAAGAACAAAGAATTCCGATAGCAACTCAACAACCTGCTCGCCCACCCCATCCTGGTACACGCGAGTACGAATGTACGACTTTGCTGCTCGAATAGACGTGTTGAAATCCACGGGTCTCAATGTGCTGGACTTGGGAGGCTTTCTCATTTCGGTAGAGTTGAGAACCTCCAAGAGGATCGGAGCTAGAGGAATGTACGTGCCCGTAGAACGCGAGATACGTAGGAGTGCACGAGCAAGCTGGAAACGCAGAGGGAAATACTGAGGAGTGGGGATTAAGCGCATAGCGCCCAACGTTATTTGCACGACAGGATATATCAGAGGTCTCAGCGCAGATTGTTTGCCAGCTTCCGCCTCAACCAGGGCATTGCAATGCTGAGAGAGCACACGAGACCAGAAATCAAGTGAGTGCACATATTGCCAATTGTAGACGGTTTTGTAAGAGTCTTTGGACTTATTTGTGATGCTGCTTCGAAGATGGATGGCAAGTTGACGAATGAAACTGAATCCCGCGGTGTAAGAGACATTTTGGTCAATGCCCCAGATTTCCGCTGCCGAGTTCTTGGTCAGGTTGACACCGGCAAGCGTATGAACGGAGGTGTTCCTGCTGCCTTTCACGACACCTTCATAAGTTGCTTTCAAGACTGCTTCCCGAATTCCGGCATCGCCAATTTTCATCAAGCGGCGCATGATAAGGAAACCAGTAACACGAACGGCCTCGGAGTTAGTGGTGTCAGACCAAATGCTGACCACGGTTTTCACAATGACTTTTAAAAGTTTCCGGAACTGGATCAGATAAGGTAGCGTGGGCTCAATGGATGAAAGTGTGAGCTTCAGAGTAGATGCGTCGGATAAGTTGGTAAGAAGCTGAAGGACCGATCCCATGTATGATTTGATAAGGGTGCTGAGCGTTTTGAATTTTTGCGACTCCACCGACACTCTGACTTTGCCCCCTGCAGTTTCCTTAACCGGTAGATGGTGGTTCAAGGTTTTTGGAACCAATTCCAGCGCTGTGATAAGGACTTGGTGGTACACATCAGGATCAGAAATCGTGTACTTTGTATTCTCGCCTTCCACTTCATTGACGTATGCCGCTGCCCGGAACGCAAGTACTGATTGACGCAGAGCTCTCAATGAATGCTGCTCCTGCAAAGACGTTTGCCACTTCTTAACCTCTGCCATAGTAACGGTGTTATCATTCGAAGCCTCGTCGTCCGTTGTTCCCTTGGATTTCTTCTTCTTCTTGGCAGGACCCTCCTCCGTCTCGCTCAACTCATCAACTTCGGCCAGGTCACCACCGAGATCATCGAAATCAAGAAGTTCGGCATCGTTTTCTTTCAGGTATTTGTAAAACTCCGGATCTTTCTCTTTGAGAGCCTCCAATTGTCCCTTGTGTTCTGTGAAGTCCCCAACACTGCTAGCATCGGATTGTTGCTCGCCATCCGACTCAGCGTCACTCTCGGCGCTTTCAGCAGCTGATCCCTCATCCTCAGCGTTCTCGTCAACGCGCTTCCGCTTGCCAATTTTGGGTGTCACATCCTTCTTCTGCGCTTTCTTTCCCTTGCTGTTCTTTGGTTCCGAGATCTCGAAAGCTCCAGCAAAGAAGTCATCGACGTTCATCTCGGCGAATGCATTTTCCTTGGCTTGTTCCTTAGGATCAACGACCTGCTCGGCAGCCTCTTTCTCGCGTCGTTCGGCATTTTTGGCCTTCCTCTTATCGTTTATTTGGTGCCTCTGTTTGATCTTGGCGAATTCCTTTCGTCGTTCGAGGGTATCTCCCAATCGGCGTTGCTGGAATTTCTTCGTGGATTTCTTTTGTTTGATCGCCATTGTTGCCGATTAATGTACACAGCGCAATAAAAGCGACCGTGCCAATCGAGTCCAGTGGATGGTGCTGCGAAAGTATCAACGGGGAAGCTTGCTCGCGGAAGAGGAAGAAAAAAAAAATCGAAATGCCCGGCAGAAACTCACCGCACAGACCACATCTCCGCTCCCCGCCTTCCTCACTGCTTACTTCCACTTGGCTGCGACAGATTGACATATGCAATTGCAAAGCACAATGCATTCCCAGCGGCCTTTATCATATGCTCCCACTCCTTACAGCTACACCCCGAACCCGGCTTTATCGGCTACAATCAACCTCGATGAAGTATGTTGTTGCTCGAATCTGCATGTTGCTACCTAGACTGACATCAACCAAGGAAGTGAAGCTTGCATCAAGCTCCACCGAGCGCGACCTATACGAATCACTTGCCGAAATTTATAGCATTATTGTCACCTTGGACGGGCTAGAAAAGGCCTATATTCGCGATGCGATTTCAGAAGCCGAGTACACAGAAACATGCGCCCGTTTACTGAAGCAATACAAATCGACGCTTGGCGACGACACGGTTACGAGGGATTTTGTTGATCTGGAAACATTCAAGCGCACCTGGCAAGTATGTTGCTCCGTGGATTCGCTTTCCAATAGTATGCGTACTGATTCGTCCAGTTGGAATGTCCCCGAGCTACTGAACGTCTACGGATTGGCTTGCCCGCTACAGTTGAACAAGCATCCCACGGCGCCCACACACCGAGCAGCGGCGTGCCTACCAGTGCTGCTGCTGGCGCTGGAGCTTCTGGCAGTCTCATTCTCACGGCAACGGAGAACTTCATCACTTTCTTAGATGCACTTAAACTGAACATGGTTTCCAAAGACGCACTGCACCCACTGCTTTCCGAAGTTATCCAATCAGTCAACAAGGTCACAGATCGGGATTTCGAGTCGCGGGGCAAGATTATACAATGGCTGATCACGCTGAACCAAATGCGCGCAACAGAGGAACTAAGCGATGATCAAGCTCGAGAGTTGTCATTTGATATCGAGCAGGCGTATCAGGGATTTAAAGCGACACTGAACTGAAAAGCCCCAGCTCGTTTGCTGCCTTCGCACCAAGCACACATCGTATATATCCGTATATACCAGCCATCGTTTGGACAGGCTGGAATCTATGTCATTATGAATTGTCGAGGACTGACCGCCTTGTGGGTTGTGGCGGGCTAATCGGAGCGCGGAACAAATCCGGGCGGCCCAAGACCCACTCCGATGGCGTTACTTTTCCTAATTAGGAAATGGCGACTTTTTTTTTCTCTTTTATCCCGCTATCTTCGTGATAAGGCCACACTTTTGGTCCCCTTCTGATATACCTTAGGGCCATGCAAAGCAGTATACCGCAGGTGGGATTTATGCTATTGTTACTCAAATTTACTCTCAACCATGATTACCGCCGACGATGACGAGCCTCTGCACGGTACAGTACCCATCATCGACCTTGCCCCTCATTCGCCTCGCGGTCATGAATAAATGGGGGCCTGATAAGCTGATAAGTGCGCGTTGAACAGTGCTCGACCTACCGCAGCTATATACAAAACCACCATCTTCAGAGCTGCTCAAGGCGCTAGACTATCTCACGGTTCAGCCAAAGAGCTTTGGACATGGCTCCCGTGATGCGTCGAGACCCAAAGTACTATCTTCTGGGGTCACAGAATACCTTACATCCATCATATCCAGTTCTTTGGCATGGTTAGATTCTGATGACTCGCGCGAAGAAATTTGGGATGTTGCAGCTGCCAGACTGAGTGAGCGAGCAGGCCGCACAGGTAATTTTTTAATAAATCACAACTTCTGTACGACATATACTTACATGATATAGCAATGCCCTCGTTGTCCCGGTTGTTTCATATCCCCACATCGTCTAGGGAAGAATTCACCCTTACAATGCATGAACCTTCTCTTACATCAGATAACCTGGGCATGAAAACTTGGCTGTCCTCATACCTACTTTCGCGTCGCCTGCATTCTATATTTGATTCGGTGCCTAAGCTAGTCCAGTCTAACTCAACTAATTCATCCTCGGGCACTCGGCTTAGAGCTCTAGAGCTAGGCTCCGGTACCGGCCTTGTAGGGCTCTCCTTTGCTGCCCTTCGAGGTTCATCGGCTTCAATTCATCTTACCGATCTCCCTGCTATTGTCCCTAATTTGGCGAACAACGCGGCACTGAACTCCGAATTATTGTGCAAAGTCAATGCCAATGTGACGACCGGGGTCCTTGATTGGTCCATACCACCTACTCCGGCGCCAAACAGAGAAGAGCAGTACGATGTCATCCTCGTTGCAGATCCCCTCTACTCTCCGGAACATCCTAAGTGGCTCGTTCAAACTATAGAAACCTGGCTTAGCCGAAACCTGAATGCGCGCGCAGTTGTTGAATTGCCATTGCGAGATGCGTATCTCCCTCAGGTCGAGGAATTCCGCAAGAGAATGGAAGCAATTGGACTGGCCATTGTGGAGCAGGGCGATGAAACTGGGTATGATGACTGGGAAGATGCCGATGGGGAGTCTATGGAAGTACATTGTTGGTGGTCAGTTTGGGGCTGGAGTGAGAAGATATAGCCGTTTTTGGTTTTCTACGAACACACGAATGACGAAGTATCCGATATACATATAATTAGACTAGATCAGGCTAGAAGTAGAACTAGATGCTAGATCACTACTCATTTCGAATCAAATAAAACGCAGCTGCATCATAAACTGGAAGCATCACATCCGAGTTTCAACCTACTGTCTCGCAAGGCGTACATATTCCTGATCCCACTCTCTCCGCCTGATGGTTTCCTCCTTTATTTGTCTTTCAATAATTTCAAGCTCAGAATCGATCAGAAAATTATTCGCATAGACATGAGCGAATTCTGTATCCCAAGAGTCACGAAGGGATAACTCAGCTAGCAAGTCCCACTGTTTAGACGGATCTGGTGCCCCTGTATTGTGTTTTTTGTCAGTTAGGCGTGTTCGCGTACCATAAGCGGTCATGATAAGGGCCGTTTATGGATTGATGGATGAAATGATAGAGTGACTTACTAGCAGAAACACCTCTAAAATTACTGGAAAGCCCTGTGCCCATTGTACATACGATAGGCCTCAGGTAACCGTGGTTCATAACTCGAAGAAGCGATGGGTTGAGAAATGTGCATGCCGATCGGACCTCGATTGCCGACACTACAATTTGATCGTATCAGAGAGATTGAACGTTGAACGTGAATGAAAAAGGGTCTCGACTTACGTTCACGCTCCCTTGCTTTACAGAGACTATCAGGGTTGAGCACAAAGTGGCAAGAAGGCTCGCTCGGGGATGCGTCCCTCTCCGTGGATATTTGAAACCTAGCATGCACTACCCAGACTTGTAATCCTGTGCATTTCTTGCTTAGACCGTAGTTTGTCCAGCTGCCGTATATATATCCGAGTACGGGAATCACGGAGCCATCTGCAGAGATAAGCTCTGGTTGGGCTTCAGATGAAGTGCAGGGATGCAGGATGAAGCGCTTCCAATCATGCCATTCTGCTGAAACTAGGTTGAAGCCGTGTGCTATGTCGCCGGACTCGTCTATTATAGCAGTGTCACCGGGAGTATTGTTGAAAAAGCCGGAAGTCGTAGTGCCGCAATTGGTAGCGTCAAGTATTCTGGGTATTGGGACTGTCTGTATTTCAGTAGTTAGCTTTTCTGGATACTCCCCATGGTTTTGGGCATTCCACATGTGCGTACGTTTATTTCTTTGGGAGGGCACTCTTGGTCTGTCATTTCCAATGTTCCCGTTTCCCTATCATATACAAACTTTTCCATCTTGGCTGTCTCAGAGTCGATGATAACACTTCCCTTATTGTACGGGATTTTAAAAGACTCGCCCGAATTGATATGTTCACGATAATTTTGGCCCCAAAGGAAAATAGTAAGCGTGTGCTGCTTGATTTTCATCCACTCCCGGAGTTGCGGCTGATCCATGGAACCTTTGCGATAATCACTATACGTTCTTCCCATTCGATATGCTTGAGAAGACCTGAAATGACTATAAGTAATATAGGGGACCTCAAGAGCTATGCTGTCCTGCTCGTTGGCAGAGCTACTTGGGACTGATGTCCGGGCGTCATATCCTCCTTCCAAACCGGGTGCCCATCGACGGTTCTTCGTGGCATGGATGTCGTCATGTAGCAATCTTTCCCATCTAAAGTGCCACTTTATGGTCTTCTCTTCATCCGAGGGCTTCACAGATAGGAGGGATATCTCGTCAAATGGGAAGATAGCCAATTCCAATGTGCTATATTTTAGATCTGAATATATATCGAATCCTTCTGCCTGACGAAGTGTGTTGAATAGAGGTGTCGATTTGCCTAGATCAGTGAAAGGTATCCAGTTTTCATCGTAAAGCTGAGAACTGGCCCCCTTCGTAAACTTCCAGAGCAAAGTCCTGGCTTTACGATCCTTTCCATGTTGCATGTATAATTTTGCTAGAGCAGGAACAACCTGCTCTCTCAATAAAGAAAAAATGGCCTCGCAAGAGGCTTCTTTGAGTTTCCCATTCTTCTTATGTTCTTCGGCGCCATCTAGGAAGTCTTCGTATATGCCCATCACGCCATTCACTTTGTCACCCTGAATTTGTGAAAACCAGTAGTGTAAAATTTGCTCCGATGCATCGTTCAAATAGTAGTCGCCAAGGCGCTCAGTACAGCTCCAGGTGGTGGGATGGTAATCGCCATGTATCTTCTTGGATACTCTCAACGCATTCGCCAGCTGACTTCTTCGGTATAATTCATCGATATGCTTTGCTAGAGCTAACCGTAGATTGATCGTATGCCTGTTTTCTCGTTCCATCTTAAGTGAAATATCTTTGTTTTCCTTTCCGTCTTCCAACAGGCCCACAACTCGTTTCGAGCAAGATATCAATTTTCCATTTGACCATATAGCGTTTCTTAAATTCGGTATGAGCACGCTGATTTCTGTAATTGACTCAGCAATTTCCGAGTCTGAGGAGGCCAGTAAACAATTCAAAGCATGTTGCAACGGATCTTTCCTCCTCGTTCGGATTGGAATATGCTTTGGGTATTTTTCGAAGAAACTCCATAGTATCTGACCAACAAAATACTGTATATAGCCTTCCTCATATCTCGAATTAGACGACCGACTAGGTTCGTGGTCGAGTATATAGTCGCCTGCTACATCCACAATATCCTTCATGGGCTTATTTTCTTTACGCAGTGCGGTGACCTTCTCTGCAGCAACCAAGAAGGTTTCGAATGTCCCGGCGTCAATGAAGCGCAGTGCATAACTTTGTACAGGGGTGAGGTATTCCGATATCCATGACAGTATACGGGAGCGTCTGAAGGAGAAGATCGTTATTGATCCCAAGGGATATCTTAAAAGTGCTTCGTACCGCTTGTACTGGTTTTTGGTGATGTTGATTTCTCCAAGCTCGGGATGGTCGTATTTCTTGCTGGGTTGATCCTCGTCTGTATCGCTATGATTAGTGTCGTAGGAGTCGAGGGAAATGGCCTTTCGAAGTTTTTCGCCTTGATTTATGTCCATCTTTGGTTGTGTTTTCCTCTCGTCTGAAAGGGAATATATATCGTTAAAGCCTGAGACTCGAACGCGCACTATGCATGTCTAGCCATCAAGACCACATAGACTTATTGCACAAACAAACAAGTTCCCAATAGAGCGAATAATGTTTGTAGAGACCGCTTCCTTGAAAGTTGTCATCCGGAATAGGAGGCAGTCCGTCTGACAGGGTGATAGTATATAGTGGCACTAGTCCCAATATGGCATGGCTGTATCTAAGCTTATGTGCACTCTTAACGGACTTGGGTAGCATTTTGAGTATGGCGAGGAAATTAGTTTCGCAACCCCTCAAGTGACAGAAGCATGTCACTGATATCGGAAATTTGAGGCTCCTTTGTCTGCCTCGCTGTGATTGGTGTACCTCGCAGGAGTTCACGTGACTGTCACGTGCGGAACCCACCAAAGATTAAGTAGATCCCGTTATGACGTCGGTGGGGACCACGGTGCTGGGAAATGGATATTTAGTTTCGCGACTGTAGATTCTACAATTCTACAATACTTTTGAATTACATGTTTTCAAAAAGGACCCTAATACACGATCAATCATGGTCATCGGCTTGATGGCTATCACAGCCATCCCCACAGTCACGGGCATTTCGTTCGGCGTCAGTGAGCAGCGCAAGGAAAATAGTCGCATACAAGACGAGACACGAATGGCAAAATTCTACATGAGTGTCTACTGCGAAGGCGATACAGAAAAATCAAGAAGTCTGAATGGACAGAGAGCTGTTCTACGGAATAACAAAGTAATTTTCCTTTCTCTCAAAAAAGGAGTTTTATTTCCATTTTCACGTACTGACAAGCTATAGGTATATATTGACAATGCGCAACCAAACCTCCGAAAAATACCGTCACATACAGCCGCCGCATTTTTTATTGCGTACCCAGATGATGATAACAAACGAGGAGACGGGCTCGTGAGCACAATATCGGACAATCCGCCTATGCTGAACTGGTTATATGTGGATAAGAACACATTGGAGTTGAAATTTGGCAACCGTACACAAAGTTTAGAGCATATAGTCGGCCATTGGGATTGGACGGAGGATCAGTCAGGTCTCCTTTTAGAGAAGAAAGAGTTGTGGGCTGCCGTTGAGGAGGAGGAAGGTGTTTGGGCGTTATACTATGATATCAACGGGAATGGGTTGGCTGGGGTTGTCGATCCGGCAAAAACGGTGGTTGAAATCAGTGTTGATAGAGATATGGTTGAGAAACCAGCAGAAAATAGTGACGAGAATAAGACTTGATCGGGGGAACTCCCATGCGAGCGATTTGTGTCCCTTTAATAACCTGGCGTTTAATCGTCGAGTCCCTCCCATTCATCGTCACCACTCTCATGAGCTTTAGGCGTGGAAGCAGGATTCTGTGTTCTGTTGCGGCTTGCTGCAATAGCACCCTTCTTCTTGTTTTCCATGCGGCGATCGTATCCACTCTTTGTGCTGATGCGAGCCTTTCCAGTCTTATCGACGTCAACCTTGAGTTTGGCGGAAGCTGCGCGAGCTTTAACACCATGTTTTTTCAAGTCCTGTCTGTCTTTCTTGCTGAGATCTGGAAGAGAGTCGAGTAGCCACTTCTGCACGGATTGTTCCTTGCCCTGTAGTTTATCGCTAGTGTGAATGAGATTGGCGATGCTTTTGACATAGGGTATGTCTTCCTTCGTGTAATACGTGACTGCGACACCACCTTCGCGTCCAGCTCTGCCCGTCCGGCCAACACGGTGGACATATGCAGCACTAGACGTGGGAATGTCATAGTTGACAACGCCGTTGATGCCACGGAAATCAACACCACGTGCTAGCAAGTCGGTCGTTATGATAATCCAGATTTCGCCTTTGCGGAAGCCCTTCATAATTTCAGATCTGCGTATCTCAGAGAGATCGGAATGGAGAACAGCGATACGGGATGAACCGCCCGCTTCGATTGGAATATCGTACAACAATTCCGAGTGCAATGCAACAGCGCGAGGAATCGTTTGAGTGAAAACAAGGAATGGTGGTCGAAGTCGAGTTTCATTAGGCGCAATAGCTGCCGTAGGATGCAGTAACTGGCGTAGTCCGAGTAGTTTCCCTTGTTCGGTAGCCGCGTAGATTAGTTTGTGCTGGATGTTTGGAACAGCAGAATCCTTGAGGCCGATAACCAAGCGAAGTAGGGATCTCTTGTCTGCTTTTAGCGAGTTGTGGCGGGTCTCGAGCGTCGATTTGGTCAGCTCTTCAATGCTGGATCCCATTGTGGCAGACCAGAAAGATATTCCAAGGCCAGGGCTGGTGCAGGCGTTCCATACGGCGAGTGTCTGTTCTCGGAACAATGGATCTAGTAATACGTCTGCCTCGTCCAAAACAAGGTTCTGCACCGATGGAAGGGAATCCATATTCTTCGCCTTATTCGTTGATAGTGCATTTACCAGAGCCAGTGGTGTTGTCACAATGATATCGCTTTTCGTCAGTGTGTTAATCTTTTGGTCTTCTTTCGACTTGACTTTCTCGTCTCCATCTTCGTCCTGATCAGAATCAGATCCCGAAGCCGATTCATCCGACTTGTCTTCATCATGGTCGGTATTCGTATGCGCCACGACTTGCATGCCTTTCTTCATGGCAGTGATTTTCACTCCCGTTCCAACTGCTAGCTTGCGGCCCTCGTTCACAATCTGACTTACGAGCTCTTTCGTAGGTGCAACGACAATTGAGGAGATCTCGCGTTTCTCAGGGGTTTCGCGATGATAGTTGACGGTCTTATTAATCAAAGGAATCAAGAAAGCTAGTGTCTTCCCACTGCCTGTCGGTGCCACAGCCAGCAGATCTGGCCCTTGAGCATCTTTCACCGTTGTTTTGTCCACCGATATGTTTCCAAGAAGAAGTGGCAAGCTGCCCATTTGCACCTCAGTCGGGACAGAAAACCCTTGCTCGGCAATGTTCTCTGCCAATCGCCTAGAAATGCGATACCTCTTTCGTAAATCTGGAAACGACATCAGAGGCTCCGGATAGAGCTGTCGAGCCTCTTTTTGCTTCTTCTTGCTGAGTGAAGGTGTCTTTTTGCTGGCTTTCTTTTTCTTCTTCTTCTTGACATTGCTGTCCTCGTCATCATGAACATCGGCCTTCTCTGCTAGAATGTCGTCTAGATCTCTCAAATCGACAACTTTAATCTTGTGCGTTTTCATGATAGACCGACGCTCGGACTCTTCCATGAGATCGGCTTGCTCTTCCTGCTCGCCATCTGAGTCGTCTTGATGGCGAGAGTCTTGCTGTCCGGATGCATCATTTTTTGAGTTGCGAGCCTTCTTGGATGATTCTTTTAATCCTGTAGTACTGGGCACTGGTGCCGATAGCCCACCGCCGCCACCAAATAAGAGACGCTGGGTAGCCTCGAATTCATCATTCTTTTCTCCATGAGTCTCAGCTATCTCAGTAGCGTTCCCCCTTTTCCTTTTTCTCGTAGACTGAACATTTTCCGCAGAACCAAACAGTTGCGGGTTCTCTGCTTTGCCTGCAGAAGGGAGTCGGCCAGCTGTGGTTGAAGCGGCAGGCTTCAGTTTTGTCGACCGAGTCAGCAGCTTGAAAGCGTCCATGGCGAGTCGTCCACAATGGAGATTAAAAGCATAAAAAACTCAAACTTGAACAATAAGCAGTGTCAAATCATTTGCCGTGAAAATTTACCATTTGTATCCTCCACTGTTGACGAGTTGATGCGATACATAAATTTTTTGGAAGGGAAAAAAGTTTCGACGGCTAATGTTCCGGCAGGTGGCCAATCAGAAGCTTAGAATTCGGACATTATTTATCACACATTTACTATGGCAAATTGTATATTTTCAGTAGAGCTGGGTTGTCAGTAGATATTTAATCATGCTCAAATTAAATAAATGAAGGGAATTTAAGGATAGATTCTGCTTATGAATCTTTCCAATACCGACAAAACGTACGACTGTTATCAGTGTAGATGGACAATTCTTCTCCACCAGCAACTCTACCTACAAAGGGATTTATATGCCAGCCAGCATAATTAAAATCTACAGAAATATGAGAAATGACAGAATGCAGCTAATATTCCATCGTCTATCATACAACAGTACAAATCGCTGCCATACAAATCAATTGACAAAGGAAATGGTGGACGAGTAGGGGAACGCAATGTGAGAAAATGGTTACAAATATTCTAAAATTCTTTTTTCTAATGACCATGCGCGTGTTCAGGCTCTCCCTGGTATCCAATAATGTGGCGGCGGCCAATGATTTCGCCCACGGTGAAGAAACCGATAACCTCCGCGGTAGTTACGCCGACCAAAGCCCACTCCTTGACGCTGAGGCCTCGTGCGCGGCTGATGAGGGTCTGCGGAGAGAAGTTGAGGGTCTTAATCGAGGAAGGGTTGCGGACGGCGTTGATAAGAGGCTGGAAGTATGATTGGAAGGTAGCGACGTTTCTGAAGCAGCAACTGTTAGGCAATGGAGAACGCGATGTGATTATGTACTATGGCGATGAAGACTTACGGAGGAGTCATCTTCTGGCCACGGAAGACGATCTTGCTAAGCTCGAGGCCGACGCGGGTGTAGTAGATGGTGGGAGGAATTATGCCTATAAAAGTTCTGTATTAGCCTGTATGTCTTTTGGTGAACGTGCATTTCCAAGTTCTCCAATCTTGGCTCCGATAAGTAACATAAGACGTATACGCTCGTGTACTCTTTCTCAAACACAAAAGATAATTGACAAGAAAAGAACCAGAAAGAATCTCACCTTCAACAAATGTGACCACCTTGCCGACAGGGCCACCGACTTTGCGCAAAGCATTGCCGACATTCTGCGCAGCACCGGCAATTGCTGGGCCAGCGGTGGAGGAAACCTTGGACAGGCCTTCCGAAGCCTTGGACGTGGCCTGGTTAACTGATTGCTTGGCCTTGGTCGCGGCCTCGGAGGTGGACGAGTTGTGTCTGATGGCGGTTCTGCGGATCAGAAACCGTGATTGCCGGATGGCGGCGCGGCTTGCCATGGGAGACATCTTGTCTTTATGATCACCGACGTGGAATGCAGAACGACGGCGAGGTCTTCAGGTGGATATTGGAGGTCCTAAAGGATGAAGACAAGGTCCAATGGGGCCGGAGTTCTGGGGATGCGTCCTGTCAGGTACAGTCAGGTCAATCTTGGAGCGAAACCTCGACGGCTCGGAAAATCTAGGGGAAAACTTGGCGCCGGTGCCGATCACGTGACCTACAATGCTGGCATTTGCATCGCAGCCAACCTAGGGTATCTGAACATAAAAATACAATAGGAATATGATAAAGTGTAGTGTGAATTCTGTTCTCCTGGCACAACTTTTATCTTTTTTTTCCCAATTCGTTGTCTTTTCCATATCATGCAACAGTACGAGTACGTGATGCCATTGGTCGGCATGTGGCCCGGAATTATGTGATCTGATTGGTCAAACCACCATGGTGTTTGTTTGAAGCTGCGCAGATTGGCATCAATCGGCTTGTCATTTACCATGACAATTATACGTTGAATCATGACTTGAAAAAAGAAGCCTTCCTGGACACACTATTGCTGTGCTGGTTTAACGCTGCAGGCAATGAGGAAGAGGACGAACTTACCGTATACAGTTAGCGCCTGTACTGTATCACAGATAACCAATCACAATCCAGCATTACTCTTGCCTTTTGATATTGATTCAACGCTCAGTGAAAGATCATCACAGATATTCCGCGTCAGCTGTATATACAGAAATACTAAGGCTCTTCTGAGAAGGGCGTGGCTGGGGGTTACGAACTGCTAATTGTTTCGTTCCGGCATTTCAACTGTCCTAATGCTAAAAGGAGACTGCCTACAATTCATGTAGAGCGTATTTAGTGAGATAATGCCAGATATAATTGACAGTAAGCATAATTCGACAAACGAGAGCCAAGGCTACAGTGGCAAACGAGGAAGGCTGACTAACTGATACATATCTAAGAATCTGTTTGCACTTGATTGAAAGCAAATCGTTCTCCTACGTGTGTTTACTATCTAGACAGCGCTCGCCTACGCGTTTTCCCAATTAGGCACCGCCATCTTCTCGTCGCGTTCCCGCACACGCGCTGTTTTTGTTTTTCTTCTTCTTCTTCTCTCTCTTCTCCTACATGTGACGAATCTGAGCAGTTTCGAGCCTCATCAATCCTTGTCACCACACCGATTTGGTTTCCTCCTAACATCATGTACGTACACGAAGAAAGGAGATATAAAACACAGTTTCTCTCCTTACTTTTGTGTCTAGACGAGGCTGACAAGAAAGACAGGCACCTAAATCGTCTTCAGAGAATCATCTGAATAGCCAAGAAAAACGAGAAGGCACAGGTTTCTTCTGAAATCCACCTTTCACGCTCAAGATTTCCAGCGGTGTTCCTTACATGTTCCGTGTCATCTCGTGATTATCGGATATATTGCTTGCTGGAAAACTTGAATGATGCCGCCTCGACGCACAGGTCAACGCTCCAATATCAGATGGACAGAAGATGAAAAGAAACGGTTGCTAGCTCTTCGTCAGCAACATTTGTCACTATCAGTCCCCAAATTTGCACGGGTCTCTCTCTCCCCCCTCTTTTACATCCATACTTTTGGACTCACAAAATGCTTATGAGTTTAACAGAAATTTTATCCAGAAAATTCTCCTAATTATATTGGAAATCTCCTTTCCGAATTCCGAGCTGTCAGGATTCCAAACAAAACTTTCTTGCCCATGGTTGTCTTTTTCTCTAACATTGGAGAATAGGAAATGAGGAAGAATCTTCCTCCAGCCATGCACGTCACCAGAACAAGTGTGGGTCATAGTGCCACAAATACTAAGATTAAAAACTTACAATACTGTTGTGATAGTCTGCCATTACTGGTAGTAGTAATACCACGGCGACAACCATAACAACGGACTATCCAACAACGGACTATCCAACAACGGACTATCCAACTTCTTCAGAAAAAAAGACTACATCTGGATTCAGCAGCGACGGCCATGACGACGAGGAAAGCTCCAGCGCAGATGAGTGCATGGCAGACATATCATTTTCAGGAAAGCGGACTCTAAACAAGGTGCGAAAGATACCTTCAAAGTAATCTCATGGCAGAGAAAACGGGTTGGGAAACTAATATTTCTGACGTTTTAACATAGCGGATCAAATTGAGTTATTCAACAAAATCCGCAATGGCCAGAGCGCTATTTGAAAAAGCGCCATCAATGTTTCCAGATACCATTGGGCCTCAAACTAGTGAACAACCACGAAGCTTGAATAAAGCCGAGCTACGGTCATCGCCGAGACGTAGAGGGGCTGCCATAGTACCTCTGGCAGAGCGCGCTGGTGCCCAGAATCCGGAAACGAATGTGTTTATAGAGAAGGCTAATCCGCTATCTCCGCCATCAGCATCACCACCTTTTCCTCCGGCTATATTAGCTCCAGCAACCTCAGCAAAAGAGGAGCCACTAGCTCGGAACTTACAAACACCTAGTATTGACAAGACGAGCGAAGAGCTGCAGCCCCAGAGTCACGCGGGAGAAGACGCTACCAAGACTGAAATGACCCCCTCAGATGGGGATTTGATCAAGCTATTCGTCCAGAAGACTGCAGAACAATCCCAAGTACTACAGACGATTCTTTCACAGAAACAGGCATGCGAGAAGGAGCGGGTGGCTCTCGAGAAAAAATGCATGGACAAAGATCATCAAATCTCTCAGTTGCAGGCAGAGAATGACGGTTTGCGGGCAGGACAAGAAGAACTTATTGGGTTTAAAGAGAAATACGACGCAATAAGGAACACCCTCCAACGAATGGCATCAGACGATATGTGAGATTAGCCACAGTGATGATCGAATCCTGAATATCGGTGTGGGGCGACGGCCAATTCAATAAAATAGGAATATGAGTTGAAGGAGAGGTAACACATTGACTGCGTGATATTTGAATTGCTATGATCGGGTTCAGCAATATTGCGGTCTCTTACTGGGAAAATGATAACACAAGGATTCTTGACAGTGTGTGATTAACTTTTTTTTATATACTTTACGCATTTCCAAGCTAATGCTCTCTACCTGATTACTCGTTCAAGTTGTAATATTCAAACTTCTGGTAGAAATAACGCGATCAATTTTCTACAAAGTTGTTTGACATGAACTTTGTTTTCCTGGTTTAGAAATCAACACGCTTCAGGAGTACAGAGTAGTGGAAACACAGTACCTAGGTAATATCCTGAAAAGCTACATGGTTGGGGGCCTAGCTGATAATCTTCTATTCTAAAAACTGCTTGCAATTCATGAAAAATGTATGTACACAAACGAAGCAGGTCGTTCAGTTTTAATCAGCACACTAGAGATTTCTGATGGTGTAGCACAAGTTAGATACTTACTTGGCCTTTTGATAGTATCTAGGTACATTGAGATAAAAAACAGTGCCGCATGGGCAAGAAGCAAATATCTCTATGGATGTCTTGGTAAGTAAGTGAGACATAAATGTATCTACTATTCGAGCCTCCTGCAGTAGTACGTTTCGACTATTGATACTAGCTGCAGGATACATGGGTTGGTATGTAGTAGATTAATTTCGAAAATGTTGATTTTCCTTTGCTTTTTCATAATCCTGGACAAAAGAGAAAATAGCGGTGAGTATGATCCTCACAAAATGATCAATGCCCCAGCATTTAGAATCATACGCTCTCATGCCCAGGCCATTTTAATCCTAATGAGCGAGCTTTGTTATTTCTAATTTATTTGTCCATTTATAATAATAGATATAAATTGTCGGTTCCGCCACTGAGCTGACATAGACATGCATATCGACACAATTACACAATTGTAAAGGTCTTTGATGAAAGAGGGTTGAAGGAATATCCACCTAGCTGGTTCAACCTGAACTTGCCCTCTTGAATAATATGGAGAAAAAAAAATGAAATAAAGGGAAGATAGACTAATGGCTCATAAGAATAACTCCATCCTATCTATCCGACCCATTCCTGTATCAAATACAAACACCAATATATCAACAAAAATGAATCGCGACAAAAAAGATGGACGATGTGAAACATCAAACAACGTCACTAGTATAAGGAAAATTCTCAATCGTCTGATTCATATCCCAAAAATGGAAGATAGAAGCCTCATCATCCATGAGCATATTTGTAAACTGGTCGGCCGTCTCGGTATCGAATGCCAATTCTTCACCCATGGGGATCGTGGTCGTAGCACCAGCCGCAGTGGCAGTGGTGGTGGAAGTAGCAGTAGGATTATGAGCATCTGTCACCTCTGTACTCCCGCCACCGCCAGCGTCAAAAACGGCGGAATAATCACCAATAGATCTAGCCAAGATCGTACTTGTGGTAAAATTTGGGAATACTTGATGTATCGCTTTTGCGAAGATTGCGCGATATATTGAGGCTACTGTATGCGTCCTTTGGAGTTCGCCTAGGACAGTCATGCAAGTGTTTAATTTGTTGAACCGGAGATGTCGTGGGAGGGGACCGGCGTTTTTGCAGAGAAGGAGATGCATTTGCATTGCTGGGACTAGGAGGGGGGCTCTGGTATGAGGTTGCTTTTTCTTAGTTAAAAGTGTTCTTGTTGTGATAAATCCGTCTTGTTTAATGGGGAGGTGCTCACGTCATTGGTCCTGCGAAATCGAGCAGACCGTCCTGTGCGATGGATTCGATGATGGCGTTTGTTCGGGAGGCGGATGCGTCGGCTCGGAGAGACATGCGGTAATTCCAGTCTTTTTGCAATAGAGAATCCAGGCCATCTGGGATTGCGGTTCCGAAGGGGCGGTAGAATGTAATTAGAATCGCCCTAGACGACACGTCAGTAAGGTTGATTACGACAGTGTATATCGGATCTTACTGATAGTGTAGGTCTAAATGATAGCAATAGAAAAGTGCTGTCTGGGTCAGATGGGGTTCATATTGATTTGGCAGCTTGCAGCTCATGATCTCCGCTTCGAGGTCTTCAACCTGGGACAACGTTGGCGTTGATCTTTGAGTCTGATAGTTCATAATTAGGACCGCGCCTAGCAGCCTACTCAACTCGACGTATGTAATCCAATAACTGGCTAACCGTGGTATATTACTGGGCAAGTAAGACGAGGATGTAGACTGATGAATATGCTCAATGTCGCTGAGTAGATCATCCGGGGTTGGCATCGGCACATCACAGTCCTTAAGATCAATTCGCAAGGGCCTACCCAACGTCAGACTCAACCAACGATCTCGGGAGAAGCAGGTCCACCAAAGACGACGCCATAGATGACGCTGCCGATCTGAAATGAAAGAATTGTACTTCGACGAGTCCGGGTCTCGATGTAAGCCCAGCATCTGGCAGAGGCTGACCGCAATCCCTGTCCAGTACCAAGGCTGTGTATGTTCGTTGACTTCTGAATGCCAGAATCCCATCAACAATGAGGATTGGAGAAGAACTATTTGGTCTTTTTCACCTCCATTGCTGTACATGCACTGGTTCCAATTAGTAATGTAATAATATTTGAATATACGGACACTCACGTTTGCGCGAGAGTACATAACAGCTTTCATCTCCCTTCGAGATGCATATCCTTCCAGTTCGCAGATATCTAGTGGAACAAACTGAAGTTTTGGTTGACTTTAGCATCAAAGCTTGGAATTCCGCAAATAAAAGGCACACTTACATTTGCGGCTACGAAAAATACACACCACAGAAGCAATAGGTTATACTCGTGTAACCGGCCCGCGGTATGATGTTTCAATAGGACATCCGCCTCAATAACCGGTATGATAGGATGCACATTGTGGAAGTAAGCACGCAAAAGACTGTTACAGGCTTCCTGCCCTGGTAAGTTGTACACTTTTTTCTGCCGGAGGTACTGCCGATCCTCGTCTGACACTGTACTTGAGACGCCGGATGGGAGGAGGAGATGTCTTGATAGTGACTTTTCGGGTCGGCAGATATCCAATGCGGATGTAGGGCCGAGACCGTGTCCTTCGTTCAGTTAGTTTTTATGAAGGTTATGATTCTAGGATATTCATTTGGTTACCGGTGTAAAAAGGCCTCTGACCAACCCGCTGAGGTTGTCCCAGAGCCGCATCGGCCATCTCCAGCCCACGACGCTCTTCTTCTAGCATAGCATCCCTTGAGAGTGATTCTTTCTCGCTAATTTGCGAGGTCCATGGAGATGGGGTTTGGGCCTGCTGAGAAATAATAGTGTCTTCTGTGCGACCAAATGCTGCGTTCGAAGATGTCTTGACAACATCATTGCCATCAGAAATAGATTCGCGCTGAGCAAAGGGCCTTTGGCGAGAAGTTTGAGCCACTTGGGCGCGATGTGAAGGAATATTACTGTAGATAGTCAGATACTGAGTTGCGATTGCGAGTAATGATTTGAAAATTGACTAACACGTCGCGTCTCCTTGGGTCGACGATACACTGCTGCCGATCCTGCGCACATCCAGCACAAGGAACACCAGTAACCGAAAGACTACATCTCACTTTTCGTTGGCGGCACAATTGACACGCAAATGCTGAACGATGTCGACGTCGTGTCGCCGGACCGGAGTTCGTTGACATTCTTCTTAGGATCCCAGCACTCTTAGTCTCCAACCCAGCTAGCCAGGCAACTCTGCAAGTAATACCGTCGTAGTAGCAATCCGAATAAAAACTCTCCGTCCCATCGTCTCCCCGATATGTGTATCTCTATGTGCGCCAGTTCCGCTCGAATCCCTGAGGAGTATTACAGTACACGCCAAGACCGGCCAAACTGGATATTCCGCTCCGAGAGCGGTGCCCGGATGACGTCCGCACGTGCGCTAATCACAGCCCTAAATTGCCTCGTTCGCCATCCTTGTAAGCTACTACTAATGCTAGTGTAATGTATAAATGAGTCTTGACTCTCGGCTGCTCCAATAAGTAGTGGAACCTGGCCTTTGTATTTATTGGATTTGTAAGGATAATTGGATGTAAAGAAAAAGGAAGAGATTCTGTACTATTCAACAACTTGAGCCTTTATATCTAAAACAACCTGGTACCGTCCATGCATTCCAATTAAGCAACAGTGATTCCAGTCAATGCCCTTTCCTCGTGACTATAAATTCTTACTCTGTTATTTCCGTCGAGATCGGATTTATAGATGTTGCCACCCAGATCTGTGATGTAAATGGCATTGTTTTCGGTATCCAGCGTCAGGCCAATAGCCTCGTTCAGATTCCGGGAGAGAATTTCGTATCCCCGGGACGAGCTTGGGACAGCGAGACCGGCTGCATCAAGCTTAACGCTATTCAATGAATTTCCCCATGGAAGCTCACCACGGTCAGTCCAGTACAGAGTGCTAGTCTTCTCGTCAAACTCCAAGTCAATAGGCTCGGGGAGGTTATCTCGGACACATTGAATATCTTCTCGGTCTGAAGCTGATTTGTGTGGAGGGGTGATAATGTCTGCAGAGTAGATGGCACCTTTGTTTCCCTTGGATATGCCTTTCTGTGTCCAGAAGAACTTTCCAAGACTGGGGACGACGGCCATACCGACACACCATTTCATGAGATTTCCGCGATCTTCGGCATTTGTAGGATCACCGTTTTGAATCAATACTTCAAAGTCAGAGCCATCCAAACTGCACCGAACAACACGGAGACCTTCGCGGTCCGAGACATAGATCTTTCTGGCTTCCTCGTCAAGCGCGATTTGCTTAGGAGTATTGACGGCACCGGGAGAGATAACAGTTTGGATGTCGGTGCCATCTAGATTGGCAGAGTACACAGCTCCATCTGGTTTTCCGGGAATACCCATGGTTGTCCAGAACATGCGCTTGCTGACGGGATCCACAGTGATTCCATCAGGGTAAGCCTGACCAGCGAGAACAACTTTCTCCAATTGCCCACTAGGCGAGACTCGAAGAATTTCACCGGCTGTGACACTGGGGTTCTTCGCCGACAAGCCAATATCTAGGACATATATCTTTGACTTTACAACGGCGGCGGTACTAGCGCATTTTGGTTGAACCGGGGGGTAAAGACCACCAGTGGCAGACTTATTGCCCAATTTGCCTAGATCAAGGTAATTCTTTTGCAGATAGTCGACTGTTTTCTTGGAAGACAGTCCACGTTCAGCGATGTAGTGATTTTCTATGAAAGCCACAGTGTCCAGACCGACACCTAGAACACGGTGCCAGTTAGCGATTCCGTGCAGCAAAACTTTCGATAAGGACGTGACCACATACTATCCATACCCTTGCAAGGCTGAAATTTCCCGTTAATGAACATCTCATACCATATTGAGTCAATTTCCTCGGGAATTGAAACCTCTTCAGAGAGAATGGTCAAAACTTCTCGCTTCACTGCTGCCCAAAGCCGGTTGAAGATAAATCCGGTAGACTCCTTTCGGGCAACGTAGGGCTTAGTGCCGGCTTCTTTGGAACGATCAACCATGAATTGGAAGATGGGCTTCTCAGTGAAGCCGCTAGTCATCAATTCAACAACCATGACTTGAGGGGGCATGTAGTAATGCATGTTCAAAACACGGGCCTTTGTTGTGTCAGACACCTTGGTGAGCATTTCAGACGATTTGTATGATGAAGAATTTGAAGCGAGAATACAGTCGGCGGGTGCGAGACTCTCCAATGATTCAAAGGTGTCGATTTTGATCTGAATTCGTTCGGGAACAGCCTCGATGACGAGCCATGCATTGGCGACGGCCTCCTTCAAATCCTCAAAGGTTTGGATCCCTCCATAAGTGTTATTGACCTTGTTGGCAATATTGTCTCCGTACATGGTTACATTTTCGTACACGTAGGCTGCGCAAGCTTCACATTGTTCGGCGCTAGGATCTCGGACTCGGACATTATAGCCTGCTGATGCCCAGATGCAGGCTGGATCGCAGTGTTTTAGCAATACAGACCACGAAGGAGTTCTGGTTACGATGGGATTGCTTACCAATACGACGTCCGAGAACACCTGCCCCCAGAACAACAACAGGGCGTTTTCGATAATCCTTGGGTGGTTGCCAAAGACTCGTCATATTGGCAGAATGTATCGGGTAACAATGATAAAAAATCTTAGACCAACGGAATTTGATATAGCAAGTATGGGAAAAACAGTCGCGGAGGGAAACGACTAGTAGAACGAGTGTCTAATCCAGCAGATCCGAACTGCGACAGTTATTATATACAGGTACAATCATACAATCAGACCCGCCCTTTGCATATTGAGTCAACACAGGATTGATAATTCAGTCATATCTATGAGACCTCCGGATACCTAGGAATTTTCGAATCCGACCGAGCCGATATACAGCGAGTGGCCGATGCGAGATTAAAGATCCCGCGGCAGTGATGGCATCGAGGGCAGAGAAAATCATTCTGGGAATCTGGCCACACCTCAGAGGAATCATTTTACTAGTCAAAGTGAGCATATGTGCCAAAGTATCATTCTAAATGAGGTTATTTTCTCGCGTTCCGGCATGCCGCATCTCGGCGGCATACCGGTACGTACAGAGTAAGAAAGCCAATCGGAAACAATAATCACGAACCTCGGCAGCATTCCGCGGTACCTTTCTTTGCATTTTCGGGAGCGCTAAAATCGGGGGTTTCGGCTGCGCTAACTCGGCATTTGTTGGGATTTGACCACCAACCCAAAAAGATGTGCACACTGCACACCCTAGAGGATCTAGAGTGGTAGGAAATAGGCAGCAAAGCTGATCAGGTGCTGTATATGGCAGGCGAGGGCGGCGGATTCCCAACAGCATTCAGCCTTAAGATTCACGCAATAACACCAACTAAGTGAAGCATATACAGGCATTCTATCATAAATATAATAGGAGAATACGGAAGCAGGAATATGACCGAGTACCTCTTTTGGGCCATCCGCGATGATTGCCTGTCACGGTTTGGCCACTGACATCAGACCTCGACGGGTTTGAGATTTCAAGATCAATACGCTTGATCGTAGGTGAAATTATACGTTTCGAGCTTCCCAGGATACCTGAGTTATCCAGAGTTGATAAATTAAACATTCAGGACATATCGCATTAAGCAATCAGTTAAGGTAAAACTTGGAAGAAAAACTTTAAAAGACTTCATGACTTTAAGTCTACACATAACGACGCGTCGAGTTGCCTTAGTCTATGATTCTATTACACTAAATTGAGCATCTGGACCGCAATGAGTACCTGAGACATAAAATGACATCGATTCTGTTCCAGACTCTGACCAACTAGTCCGTGCTCAAGCGGTCTATAAATAGTATACGACCGGAAAAATGAGGAGAACAAAAGATTGAAAGGAAAAGAAGTATATTGTGATGAAACAAAGGATTTGACGAAATAAAGGGCTAAAAGCAGAAAATTTGATCTGTCATTTTGGAGATGGCACCTGGGGCCTGGAATCCCAGAGATACCAACGCCTTCTTAGATGCGTTGATCATCCCCGGAGGACCGCAAAGCATAATCTTGGTGTCGGTGGAGGGTTCAGGTAGCCGTTGCTGCATAACCGCAGGCGTCACGTAGCCCTTTCCATAGGCCCATTTGGGGGGAGGGTTGTCCAGCATGTACCAAATCTTCAAGTTCTTAGGGTAAGAAGATGCGAAACGCTCGAGTCCTTTTCTAAGAAGAATGTCCTCTTCGGTGCGATTGGCGTATATAAGGCTGATCTCGGTAGTGTCGGTGTCATCCTCACAGATGGCTCGAATCAATTGGTACATGGGTGTGATGCCTGTGCCACCCGCAATCATTCCAATCTTCCTGCATAGGGCCTTCTTGTAGCGCATAGCACCCTTGGGTCCTCGAAATAGAATCTTATCCCCGACTTTAAGATTGGCTAAGTACTGACCAGTTAGCAATCCATCGGGATAGCATTTGATCACCAGTTCCAATACGCCCAAATCAAGGTTGTTTGAAGTCGGCGTGTAGGATCGTGTGACCAATTGACCATTGATAGTAGCTTTAATAGCCACATGCTGACCGATCGGGAGGCCTATTACACCCTTGGGATCAGGGAGCTGGAACAAAAAGCGGAAGACGTTAGGAGCCAATAGCTCCTTTTCGACCAAGGGAAGAGCCTTGTATTCCTTGGGGTGTAGAAATCCCGGAATAAGGTGAGGGTTCAGCTTCACAATTTTGACGCTCTTGATGTGCGGAGGGTATCTTGTGAAACCGGACTCGAGCTGGGTGAGCTTAGAGAGCCGGGAACCGATGAAACTGCCAGCTACGACGGAAAATAAAGTTGCGGCGGTGAATCCGCTGACGAAGCCGCTCTTAGGCAATTCGTACGGGAAAAGATTGGTTGATAACCGTGATGGTATCGCCTTCAGCAGGTGGGCATGGTTCCGTAGCAAAGGAGAGCCAAAGTAGAATGCCAGCAATCCAGCCATAGAGCCAGTAACCAAGGCAAGCTTGCCATAACATCCTTTCTCCTCTTTCTTGACACGGGGCGTTTCAGTCTGATTGATAACGCGGACTTCATTAGGACGCTTGAATGTAACGGCATCCTCAAGGTCGCCAATTAGGTACGTCTCTAAGATCTCGGCCGCATCCTCGGAGTGTCCAACGTCTTCATATGCAGCCGTCGCGTCCTGGCCTGCAACATCAACCAAGAGATCTACGCCGCCGGGGTGATCTTTGACATATTTAGTGATGTCGTATACTTGAAGACTTTGTGTTAGACCACAATTCCGAACAGCAAGATAGGAAAACAACATTCTTACCTTTCCCATGGATGGCAACCCACAGATCAGCTCTATTATTATGAGGTGCCAAATCCTCCAAAGTAAAAGTGGGCATGATTGCCGCGGCCGTTAAGAGCAAAATAAATAGGAAACAAAGGAGAGATTAGAAAGAGAATGAAAATGAAAAGATGTTACTTTCTTCAATGGTGGGGAGAACGTTATTAATAAGAGTCACGTTAAGTGGCCAATACTTGAGAAGAAAAGAGGATAACAAAAACCCGCGCTCAAATACCCTTACCAAAGGCCTTAAAAAGACTCATATTTACATATTTTAAAGCCGTCTTATCCAATCGCCGAGATGAGAGAGAAATGAAAGTGGCCGATGACAGTCGAGTTTCCGAGGTAGGCTCTCTGGGCCAATCGGAAAGCCGGGAATTGCAAACAAATTCCGAGGATGATCGGGAGGAGTTGCGTACATGCCAGATTTGGAAGGCCAGTGGAAATAAAATAAGAAAATAATAAATGCAACTCTATGCCTGAGAGATAGAGCTATGGCAATATAAGAAACTCTCCTCAGGCCTGCAAGTCTTCTCATTCAGTCTCAATCTTTTGCGAAACCAAAAAAAAGAGAAGGAAATTACAAGTCATCAAGCAATACAAGATGACTTCACAAACATTCTATCTCTTAGGAAAGGATGTCTCCACCGCCAAAATAATCGAAGTTAATCCTTCGCAGAGTTTGGAGGACTTGAAGCTCTTGATCGCTTCACACTTTGCTATTACTGACCCGAATGGTGAGTGGCCGTTCTTTCTGCTTCCATAATTTCATTCGGGGTATGAACGGGTACTTATAATCGGCATACTAATCATCATATAAGGCATTGGTTTCTTGAGCAATGATGCTGTTCTCACGGAAACTTCCGAAATCACATCTACACCTGGTCCCGTGCCCATTACAATTGATGGACACGCTGTCCGTGACCCTCCAAGCCCCAAGAAATTACCATTCGTTGGCAATTTCTTCGAAATTTTTCCCGACCACTTGGGAAATCACCAGCGTCTCTTTGACCAGTACGGCCCTGTAATCAAGACAGACACCATGGGCCGCATCACCTACCAAACCAATGACCCTGCTATTGCGGCCATTGCCCTCGCTGAATCCGACTTCTTCACAAAGAAGATTAACGAAGCTCATCCTCTCTATGCCCTCAAGAACGCTTCCGCTGGAGTCTTCTTGGGTGATACAGATACAGAAGAGTGGAGGGTAGCCCATAAGTTCCTCCCGCCTGCCCTAGGACCCAAGGCAGTGCGTCACTATGCTCCAACCATGCAGAAGACTGTGGAGGATTCGTTCAGAGTATTTGACCACCTGGATGAGCAGGGTGAAGCATGGAACGTCTACTACTACATGCTGAAACTAGGTTCTCAGGCTGTCGGCAAGCTTACTCTTGGTTTGGACTTCCAGCATTTCGCTTCTCCTAGCGCCCCTGTCCACGAAATGGTTCATAACATTGCCGAACTGCTCTCTTTGAATAAAAAAGTCACATCCAAGGGTGACTGGTACAACAAGCTGCCTTTCGGAGACCCCAAACGTCTTAGGGACTTAAAATCTCGTATTGAAGAGATGGTTGGTCAATCTATCGAGGTGGCAAGTCGAGGTGGCGTGGAGGATCTTCCTCTTCAAGACGCCGCTCTTAAGGCAGACAACATGGTTGGTAAGTAACGATATTCCGTCAAGCAAAGAGTCACGTGTAATCTAGGCTAACTCTTTAGCATAGACTATGCAATCCGTGCAACCGATAATAAAGGTCAGAAGCTGCCCCAATCAAGCTTGATCTGGGCGCTTGTTGTTGCTACTGGAGCCGGATTCACTACAACAAGTTCCCTTCTCTCATGGCTTATCTACGGCCTGTGCACGTACGAAGGAATGCAAGACAGACTCCTCCAAGAATTGATCGATCACGGATTCGATGAGAATACACAAATAACTTCAGAGCTCACAGACAAGCTGCACTTTCTCGATAAGTACATTAAAGAGACCCAACGCCGCCACAATCCTTCCTTCCAACCAGGACGTACTGCGAAGTGTGACCTTATCCTCCCAGGAGGTTACACATTGCCTAAAGACGCTGTTATCATTCCTGCCCTTCACCATATTCACAACAACCCAGAAATTTGGGACAACCCATTCCGATTCAATCCAGATAGATGGGATACCGAGGAGGTCAAGAATAGACACAAGGCCGCTTACATCCCATTCGCTACAGGGCAGAGAATGTGCATTGGATTCAACTTTGCCCTTCAGGAAATTAAGGTCTTCTTGCCCAAGCTTATATACCGTTATAAGTTCACCCGTGAAGGAGATGGTCCCGTCGAATATGACCCTATGTTCCAATTGATCAGGCCCAACAACTTGTATGTTTGTGCAGAGAGGCGAGTGAAGTGGCCTCCTCGATCAAACTAAAGCACCACTCCTTAGGCATCGTGTATTCAGACCGAGGATGTTCACAATTCTTTTCTAGAACAGATTCTATAAATGCTATTGCTTGTATTAGTATTAGTATTAGTATTATTACCATCTTCCTAATTTTGTGTAGTTACCTATTTACTGCTTATGTGTATCCAAAGCAAGATTTTTAGTGTATATTCTTAATTATCAGAGTCGAACAAGCAGATATTCATGGATCTCGTAGATGAACAACCAAAATTCACTGAGATTACTGTAAAAATATCATTTTGCTCAGGCTAGCCTAAAATCCCAGACCTATATGCCCTGCTCATTATTCATATATTTACCTAGGTAGATTCATCGTTCATTCGTGCAAATAAATATCCTTTATAAAAGCGGTTGAAAACAACATCGCCAAATAATGCCAGATTTTTCAGGAGCGTTAATGCCATTGCGAGCGAATGTCTCCTAGGTATTAACAGGTTAGGGCTACTGTACAGCTCCTAGCACGACAGCCAATAAAGTTCTAGTATAGCCTGTCGGAGTGGGTCTTCGGAATTCCGAACCCTAACCCTGGTTATGGCGCTAAACCGAATACATTAATGAGATACTATTATATACAGGACGGTCTGAAATTGTAGACACCTTTTTATTTAAAATTGTTACATTCTATTATACACCCAGATATACCCATGGCGGAACATGAACAAGTACAGTCTCAGGAAACTGAGCAACAACAACACGAGTCTAACTCGGAGCCAAACTCTTCGTCTACGACGGAGAACGAAAAGCCTCCGAAAACGCATTATTCTTCCCAGTTCTGGCTGGCATTCAGCGGACTCTGCTTTATTGGGCTTGTTTCTGCTCTGGATGGCTCCATTGTCTCTACCGCATTGCCCAGCATTGTGGCTAACTTGAATGGCGCCGAGAATTACGTCTGGATTGTAAATGTCTACTTTCTCACGAGGTATAAGCACTTTCTCTTCCGATATATTTCTTGGAGTGCCGGGGAACTAACCGTGTGATAGCGCCGCCTTTCAGCCTCTCTATGGCCAACTGGCAGATCTCTGTGGCCGTCGATATGTCATGATCGGTGCCTCGGCCATATTTATCTTTGGAAGCGGACTTTGCGGCGGTGCTAGCTCGATGAACATGCTCATCTGGGGTCGAGCGGTACAGGGGATTGGAGCGGGAGGAATAAACATGCTGATAGACATGATCATCTGCGACCTGGTGCCAATGCGTGAGCGAGGAAACTTCATCGGACTACTGTTCCTCTTCGTTACGATGGGGACAACGGTAGGACCGACGATTGGCGGCGTGATGACAGAACATGCATCTTGGCGATGGGTATTCTACATAAACTTGCCGCTAGGTAGTATCGCGATTTTGTTGTTGATACTGTTTCTTCAGGTGAAAAGACAACAACAGGGGTCTGTTATGCAGCAATTAAAACAGATAGACGTGATAGGGAATGTGCTCGTTGCATGTGCCACTTTCTCGGCCCTCTGGGGCTTGACATACGGCGGTACAAAATACACCTGGAGCGAGGCAGAAGTCGTAGTGCCCCTTGTGCTCGGCTTTGTTGGGTTGGCAGTCTTTGTGGCATGGGAGAACAGCCCTTGGTGTAAGCACCCGGTGATGATGGTGCACCACTTCAACAGCCGGACAGCATCTGCCGCGTTTTTCATCTCTTTTGATGTCATGATCCTTTCTTTCTGGACGGTTTATTTCTACCCCGTGTACTTCCAATCTTTGAAAGGCGCCTCACCTACGACGTCCGGCGTGGATCTACTCCCCATGGAACTCATCCTACCCATCTTTGCAGCTGTTGGTGGCATGATTGTGTCCAAAACTGGGCGCTACAAGCCCGTCCATATTGTCGCCTCGGCTTTCTTGACACTAGCCCTAGGCCTGAATGCTATGCTCAGTTCGACAAGCCCCAAAGTCGCCTGGGCTATATTTGAGATCCTCGCGGGCATGGGCCTCGGTAGCCTCATTTCCACCACGTTGCAGGCAGTTCAGGCAGGTCTCCCCGAAAGCGAGGTTGCGAGCAGCACCGCTACATGGGCCTACGTGCGGTCTCTGGGAACCATATGGGGCGTGGCAATTCCTTCCGCCGTGTTTAACAGTCGATTTAATCAGCTAAGCAAGGAGTTTGCTCCAAGCATCCAAGATGAATTCCTGCGCGGCCAAGCATATGAGCATGCTACCGCGGCATTCATCAAGGCCTTTGACCCGACTATCCGTGCAGTCGTTATGGATGCGTATCACGACGCTTTACAGCGCGTTTGGTATGTCAGCATTGCCTTTGGGGCCGCAATGTTACTTTCAACGTTCTTTGAGAAGGAGCTCAGTTTACGCACCGGGTTGGAGAGTGAGTTTGGACTGAGTGAAAAAAAGGCCAAGGAACATAACGACAGGGATGCGGCGTAAAATGCTGAGAAGAATATTGATTCCGTCGATTAGGAAAAATAAGCATCGTTTTGGACGGATACACGAATTCGCAAAATTGTAATTTCTTAGAATAATTACCTGTCATCGCCCGGAGTTGAGTGTAAGATTAAATTTGTTTTGACTTAATACACATTTCAAATTACATCCATGAAAGAATCAATAATACATGTATAGCACGAATGTTTTTCGCTCAACAAAAAATTGAAAACGAAGAAGATACACCTAAGGACACTACCAAGAAATGTATAAAGGCGCCTTCGGCATTTAAGTAATTTCTAAATCAATTTCCAAATTAACGACACAAATAAAAACAATTCTCATAAATTACAAAGAACATCGGTATCTGCTTCTTTCCAGCTCCCCAACTTCACCTGCCTACTAGCCTTTCAAAATTGATTCGATCCTCGGGTTGTGCTTCGACAACACCTCGATGGCCTCTTTCCAGAACTGCGCACTGAGTATCTTCCCCTCTTCAGACGTGACTAGAACTCCGGCGCTGTTAAAAGAATTCAGTTAGCATGAGGGTGTTCCAAATTTTGGAAAGACAATCAACCTACACAGCAACGCGATCATGGGCCCAGAAGCCTCCATGAGCCTTTTCACTCGTGGTGATAGCTGATACCAAGGTGCGACCACCCTCCTCAGCAGAACGTCCGAGGATGGACTTGACGATGTTGTCAGGCACACGCAGCGCAAGACTAAAATCGCGGCCCAAGCTGCTCCTGCACAGACCCGGACAGGAAGCGACAACGATGACCTCGGAGGGGGACGTGGCAGCCGCGATGTTTCTAACCGCCCACATCTCGAGAAGCTTGGTTATAATATATTGTGAAGTAAAACTGAACGTGTCCGGATTGTTCACTTTGCTGAGAATACTGCTGCCATCATCACTCTTCACGCTATCAACCTTGACATCACCGTGGCCGGTACTCGCCACAAACTCCAAGTGCGTTGCTCGGCCGATGGACCCAGAGGATCGACGTAGGAGAGGGAGTAAGCGAATGCCTAGATAGGCAGTTGATAGAACGTTGACCTGCAACGCCATCTCCCAACCCTCTGAGCTCGTCTTGTGGGAGGGCGGGGCCACTCCGGCATTGAGGACGGCGGCATGCACGACAGGGAAACGGCGTGAGAACTCGGCACTGAATGAATCGATAGATTTGTAGCTGGACATATCTAGTTGGAGGATCTGAATAACGTCTGTTGCGCATTTTGTGCGCTGCTCGATGAGAGCCTTGGCTTTCTCGCCGCGTTCGAGCGAGCGCACTGCGAGGATAAGCGTCTTAGCACCCAGAGCAGCGAACTTGATGGCAGCTTCGAATCCAAGACCACTGTTGGCACCGGTTATCAGGATCGTTTGGCCTTTGAAAGACGTCTTTGGATCGGCTGGCGGGTGTCGAGAGGACCACCAGAGACTGCCGAACGAGTTCCTAGCCGGGACTGAAGTATATGTTTCCGCCATGATTATTATCCGTGAAATTCCAAGGGATGGGAAAGAAAGAAGAATTATTTTCTAGAGGCGCGTAGCATAAAATAGCTGTAGCTAGCTAGCTCATCGAGCTGTAGGGTGGCGTCAGCACTTTTTTGTCTCCAATTCGGAGTTCCGATTATTAGCCCTAGCCCTAAACCCTACCTTCGGAGCACCCGTGCACGTCCATCTCAGCTACGAGGCGGCTTATTCTCGATACAACTACAACACGGAGTGAATACATGGTAGCTAGTGAGAAAGTTTTACAGATATCGGAAATACATTTCAATGGTGTCACTCAATTCCTATAGGGAATACGTAGAGCCTGCTCGATAACCCGGAAAACGCCAAAAACCTCCTCCGGGAAGCCGTACGCCTTCATACTGATCAGATCAAACGTCCCAATCTTCCCTTGCAGCCCACCTTCCTCAGACCGGTTTGGAAACCACGGCCGTTTATTGCGCTCACCTAGGAGGTCAAGATTGGATAATAGTCGCATCGTATGCTCCTCTGTGTCAAAATACAAGCACTTGGCGGTCCTAATGACCTGCTTGAGGGTGGATATAGTATAGCTCCTCTTAAAGAGAGTCCGCGCCGCCGGGATTGAAGAGGACGGAGACCTTGCCATAGGGTGGCCGATTCTGTGATGAAGGGAAATACAGGTACCCCGGGAGCATGACTGGTGGTGCGTCAAACCTATTGGCATTGTAAGAGATCTAAACTACGTGAATGTAATCGAAAAAAGGGACATAGCACATCAAAACAGGCTCTGAGCCCTGCGTCTCACTATCATATGTCGGCCTGTTAACATACTGACAGCGGAGAATCAACACCAAATTACATACAAAACAACCAAATACCACAGGCCCCATAAGGGGACCCTTTCTGGTAGCCTAGTGGTCAACTTCTCCGTTGTTACATACATATAACCGTATGAGCTTTCGAGTAGAGGGTCTTTAGGGTTAGCCTCCATTTGATTCATGAGTTCACTTGTCGATTGTGATTGGCTCGGTGGAACACGGTGGACCCATGGATACATAGCGGGAAGTTAATCGAACGAGATCAGTATGGCCGCTATGGCGCCATGTTCCTACCTCGCTCAACTTCCCACTTGGTCTATATTTAATTAAACTCATAGCCAAAGAAACTCGCTGTCGTGCTTCTTATTTAAGCCGAAGAAGAGAAAGAAGAAAATTAAATCGAGGGGGGAAACGATGGAGTCCACAGATACAGAGCGCCAGCCCAATTTGTCGCGTTGCTATGCCTGCGATCGGTGCCGCAATCACAAACTTCGCTGCAATCGCGACTTGATGTTGCCTAGGCACCCGTGTCAGCGATGTCGCAAAGCTCGTGTCAAGTGTACCATGACAGCCCTCCCAGTTCATACCAGCGTGACGCAGGAGCAACAGCTTCCAAATCCCGTGTCGGCAGAACACGGGTCCAACTCTAGTGGTACAACTGGTAAAGCTACCCATCTACAAGGAAGAATAATACAACTACTTTTCACACAGGGCACTTATCGTTGTTTATAAAATAGACCGTATATTATATGAGTCTCTCAGGTCTTCTCACCGCCTCCCAAGCGTGGACAACCCGTCCAACACAGACACTGGCAGCTCATCCGCCCCCTGGCTCGACTTAATTTCCTTTGATGCCAGTCCACCAGCGGGAGCATCGGCATCACCAAACCAACCAGTTCCGTATCCCACGCTTCACTGTCAGCTGGAATCCAATGCGCCGGATCCGCTCGGGGATAGTTGGTGGAATCATCCGGAGTTGACGGCCGTGAATTTGCCCTCTGCGTCGAGTAATGGCAGGGATTCAGCAGCTTCTTCAGGCGAAAATCGAATACCCAAGTCCACTGCGCACGAAACGGCCACTGTTTCAGCGATCCCCTGGATGTCCACCGATAATATCTTAGGCAACGACTTACCTGGGATGGTAGACACCCCGTCGTCACACGCAGAACCTCGAGAAAATGCCATCCAGGAAATGACCGAGCTGAGCGTTAGCCTGATGAAAGACCTGAACTCCATCATGACGTGCCGGACCGCATCTTTATTTCTATTTACCCCGTCTGATAAGACCGTCACCGGGTACATGTTCAAGATGCTAGAAGGAACCAGTAAAGAGGACAATGCGGTCGGGCGGATGCTGTACGGAGCTGAGCGCTTTCTCACTATCATCAAAAGGCTCAATCAAATACCCCCATCCCTACTCTCGGGCTCTATTTCCACACCTCGCGAGGGGGGAAGTGATGATTTCTTAGAATTTGATGGGAGAACGAGTATCCCATCCTCGAGAAACGCAATTGACCCCGAGGCCCGCAGCGCTGAGCGGTGGGCACGCTTCCAAGAGTACCTAGGCCAAGTACCTAACCAAACAACCCCCCAAGATTCATCACATTATGCACGAAGCTCGGCATCTAGCCTCGTCAAATCTGACGTGCCTTTGACTTTGGTGATCCTGAACTGTTACGTGTGCCTGCTCAAGATTCACGAAGCAGTCTTCACTGTCATCCATCATGTACTTCAGTCTTCTCCCGATACAGCACTACCCATGGCCATCCGTGACCTCCAGATTAACGGATTTCTGTTGGAAAACCACCGTTCATTGCAAATTCGTATCCTGATCCAAGTCAGCTCGTATCTATTGAATTCAGTGAAAAAGACACTTAGTTCGACCTTGGCCCAGTCCATGTTCCAGTCCTTGCTTAAGACGATGATCAAAGAAGAAGGCTGGCCTACTGTATCAGAGGGCGAAGAGACTGGTATGGAAGTCGTGTGGAAGTTGTTCAGCCAGATTCAAGAATTGTTGCCTTAGGAACGCAACCACTTAGGGCGAAAATAAAAGTCATTGACTTTAGGGTGTAGTTCCAATGTTTCAATAGCAGCACTTATAATCTCGATGAAAACTTTCTTTGAATGAAACGAAGAAAGCTGTAACGGACATGACAAGGTCTTCACATACAAGGAGCTAAAAGCGACCTAACCAGGATTTTTTCCTTGTCAACAGCTCGTTCTTATAAAGGATGTAGCTTTGTCCCATTTTCGCCGCAGGTTTTTCAAATTCTCTGAAGGTTGGGCGGGACTGTCCTCCTGGAAGCCCAAACAACTCTCGTAATACATCCCGCTATCGGCGCTCTATATGAGTCGAAGAAAAGAAGTTGTTGGTGGGGTTCCTTATAGGACCCCAGCACGGATCAAAGTGGCGTTCAGGCATGTCTTTAAGTCCAAGATAACAAAGTCATTTTTGATCCCAAATACAGAGGCTGAGGTAATCTGGGTGCAGTGATTGATCCTGTTTGGAGTCTAATTCTGAATAACAGTGATGAAACTAAAAATGCTAGTAGCTTTCTCTGAGAGGAGTATTCATCTGATTTATACAGGCCCTGTATTGCTGAGTATATCTTGTTCTAGACACATCCGCTGGCCTTGGTTCTTCAATTTTCTAGTGCGAATTCTCTTTGAAAGTACTAGAGAAAGTCTATTTCTTAAGTCGAAAATTGATGGACTGATGATGGTCTGTAGTAAATAGTATAATTAAATGTGAATCAAGGGGAATCCCCAAGAAATCATAAGTAGCAGTCAGTATATACATCATCTCTTTAGTCTTATGAGATACACATAATTCATGTCTACTATTCTAACGTGGTCTAATACATAGATTAATAGACTTGATTGCCACCTTATAGTAAGAGAATTTATAATTATCTATAATTACTATTAGGTCTGGACTGATTGAATAAATATTCTAATAGATAAATAAATTTTAATATACCCTGCTGATTCGCTTTTCAATCTAGGAAGGAGCCTATTAAGTAGCGGCCTAGAAGTTAATACCAGCCCTAGACTATTTTATTAAATAATAAGATATTTCTTTGGCATCATTTAATAGGGTAGACTATATAACCTCATAGATATTCTAGAGAAGAGAGATGAAGCATATATATTAAAGGACCTCTATACAGTATACTATCAATACTAGATAGCGAGGACCCGATGTACCCTGTATAAATGCTAGAGCTGCTAAAAGCACATCTTTTAGCAGAGTTTTGTACCTCTTAACCAACTCTTTAATGCTGAAAAGTGATAAGGATTATAATATGCCTAGAATAGCAATCATGCGAGCCAAATGCTTGAATTCTGGGATTGAGCGTTCTATTGCAGCATCCAAAATATACAGTGAGTCAATATTAAATGCTGTACTAGCTCTCGCGGAGACACATATAAATTTGTATATTGTTGAAAGATCAGGCGCATATCCAAGAATATTGATCAACACTTCCAGTGAAAGATAATTGAATGAATTGACCATCGTAGTTCCCGATGGTCAACAAATGGCTTTATGAATGATGAACAAATTTCTCAGGTGTCTCAGTAGACAATAGGTGGATGAAATAAGAGATTGGAGAGAACGAAGGAAGCCGTTGGAATAACCAACTAGACCAAAAAGCAGCGCGCACACTAGATCATATAGTATGGTAGGATATAGCTAGCAACGAGGCTCACGTAGCGTGTGTAGGAGGGAGGCAGAGTTCCCAGCAGAAGCTGTTGTATCGGAAGTGTGGAAACTGCTAGGCTACACTCAAAGACTCACCATGACGACAACTGGAAGTGTCGTCTACATAATCAAATATGCAGAATAACTTGGTAAATTAGGCAGCCGGGCAGGTCACACAATCGAATGTCTCAAATGGCTGGAAAGTATTTTCTGTCACAAAATGATTGATCTATGCTTGCATTACTCTATCCAGTGCCAGCTACCGAAACAAAATGGGTAAGCTTGCTACTTACGCACCTCGAAGGCGCCTACCAGTTTGTATCTCACATGGCTGATCAATGTTACCTGCTCCTATTTTGAAAAGACTTCAAATTTCCAAGTGAGTGAATCTTTAATTGTGATACGGCCATTGCTAATACCTGTTCTGTTATCTTCAGATCCAAGCGCATGTAGCCATCCCCCCAGCTCCGTTGTCTCGATACTAAAAGAAAATATAGTGCAATTTGTGTGGCTCTAGGGGCCACAAAGCCTCCGGCTGCCCTCGCCGGAGCAAAAAGGGGGTATGGGATCGAAATATTGTCCGGTTATCTTGGTTTTACATTACTGACTGCATGATAGGACAAGAATGTACGTTGGTCGATTCGTGGTTGTTACTATAATGGTAAAAAGCTGACACTTGAGTGAACTTACTCTACTCAGATGTGTGACCTTGTAGGTGGGATCTAAGGTTTATATCTAACTTGAGCAATGATTGACAAATTTTCCGGATTTCAGAAATCCAAAGAAGTATGCAATTTGCTGAGGTTGATATCAAATATCCGACGGCTAATTGACGTGATAATGGTTCAGTTCAAGCAGAATCTTCGATCGGTATGCGTGTTCTCATAATCTTTATGATGCGTGGACTAATATGCAATTCAGCTTCTCGAGGACAAACTTGCGGTGATTTCAAATAACTCCGATCATCATCTACCATTCTTATGCTAAACTATACTCTTCAACAGAAGATGAAATTGCAAGTGGAGGTGAGTACCGCCACATCTCGTTGAGATGTAGATATCAAGCTAATCGGCCCTGGACTTGTTTATAGGAAATTGAATTTGAGATCGTTGTGAGTGGTTCCAAAGCCAATGCTGAAGAATGGGGTACTGATCATCAGCTTTAGAAAGTAGAGTATAGAGTTGCTGTATGATTCTCTTTTTCGAAGTATGAGTACTGTCAATAAACGGGCACTAACATATGCTTGTCGGTTGTGTCTAGGAGCTTGAAGAAGTAACTTTGTTGGTTACTCAATGTCGTGTGACGCGACTGATTATATAGTAGGAAATCGAGGAAATGACGGAGGGTGAAGAGGGTGAGGAGGAGGGGTAGGGGGGTGCCCAGGGTTGATGCGGTATGTTGATCCAAACCGTTTTGTGATCTGGAGAGTCTCCGACAACTACATACGTACGTAGTTGACCACAGTTTTCTAGGATCAGCTTAATAACACACCGTTTCTAGCATTCTATGACAACATTCCTCTCTGCGCTCTTTTGCCAAGCCCAGCCAACCGAATGATTTATTTGTTATATAGTTAGTGATTGATACGATTTGTGTTCCTTAGTAGTGAACCAGCTCTGACTCGACGATGGATGAGACCACTCACCCACACCGACTCGATTTTAGCCTCTGTGGGAGCTCACTGGGAAATACTCTCCTTCCAAGAAAACGGACGCGTCATCGATTTGTACACCAAGTCCAGAGATCTCGGCAGCTACTCCTCCATGACCGCTCTGTCGCCAGACCACAACGCCGGCTTTAGGATCCTCGCCGCAGGTGATGATAGAACGGACATCGCTGCCATAATTTCCGATCTCATCTCCGTACAACTCATTCCTGCCCTAGAGCAAGCCGCCAAGGACGATGCAAGCTGGGTGTATACTGGTGACTACGAGCTCGTGAACGCGACAACCAAATCATCCATTACAATCTCCACGGACCGTAGTCTTAGCCTAGGCGTTGATACCTAGGTTAGCAACTATACGAACATGTTTGAGGTTGTGACATCACCTTCTCTCGCCGATGTCACGGACCTAGTCATCCGCCTTTACCATACGGGGTTGCGCGCTGAGACCCAAGTAGGGTTCCGCGGTGTCTTCTTGTCGGCAGACCCAAGTCCCGGCATTGGCCCTTTAGCAAAATCTTGCAAAACCTGGGCACTCGTGGATCACGTTGTCTATGGTAATGTTGGACTTGACGAGTTTCTTTTCACCTTGGATCCGGCGATGGGCAAGGCGACGAGCATATCACCGCGGGTATTGAGACAAACCCTTCCTCTTGCGAAGTGCGAGTAAGGATTAGCGAATATCTACAACGAAGAATATTATTCCTATGTTATAATACTATTCTTAGCCAACCTTAGCAACGATATCCATGGAGATATACATATATTTCTAACCTTGGAACTTTGGAAGGGTTTAGTAAGAGCAGGGATTAATAAAGACGATAAATGTAATAATAAGAGAAGATTATGTATAATTTATACCTTTTGTATGGAGCTCTTTCTTACTATAACTCCATATGAGGGTATTTCTAGGTTTGGTATCGTTATGGTAACCTTAGTTAAGTATCGGCGTAGCGTTAGCCCTCGATTTCCAAATATGGCACGCTTTGTACGGCTTCAGCTAGCGGTTTGCCGTTATATTTAAATGTTACATATGATTTCAAAAAGAACTGTGTTTCAACGATAGATCACGAAGATATTGGCTGATAGGGAGCTGATTGGCTAGTTTAGTTGAATGCAGCCAATCAAGATGTTTAATATGTCCCACCTCATATTTAGTATGGTTAGGGTTAGGGCTATTTGGGGGGATTGAAAAATCAACATCAACACCACAATTATTTGCTCCAGCTGTTTACACAGAAGAAGTATTGAAATAGCCCTGTGAAAGCTGCACGGTTTGGGACCAACTGGATCTACAAATGAGTTGCCTAAGGCTAGAACACATAGATATTGACTATGACCAGTCCTTATCGTCAAAACAACCCTAGGGCACTTCTGCACCCCCACAATAACCTTCAGTTATCGGAGGACGTCAACTTTCCCGCTTCCTGACTCCCTTCCCAACAACGATACTTATGTTGATGCATGCACCGTGCAGTCATTGTCAACAGTCTTATTTGTGATGCTATATGCCAACTGGAGCCTTCCAAACTCACAGATATCCTCGCCAGTACAGCGCTCGGACAATCAAGTGCAAGCACCACCTAGTCAGGCTGACCGTCTTCAATCTATTGGTTAATTAATATGCTTTCAATTATCGGCCAGCAAGATGGAACGTAATGAAATATCCTTTGTCAATGTCTGCGGCAACACCAAGGAAGATATCCGCGCCACAAATAAGATCGTTAGAGCGCATGTTATGCGCAGATACAAGCAGCAGCAGCGGGTTTCAAAGCGGAAAGGACATGAGACGCATGCAAGGTCAGCCGCAGATGAAACAGCCTCGTCCGAATCATGCGCAATACAGCGCCACTCTTCGCCTTCCCTTGAGCTGACCAGTTGGCTCGACGGGGAGTTGGATCCCTTCCAAAGCTTGCCCGTCCTTTTGACCCGGCGCGAGCTCATGCTATTGCAGCAGAGTGAGTCTCATACACACCCCTATTGCACCCATCTTATTTCCGGGCAGTAAATCTATTTCAAAATCTTGACCTATTGCGCGGACCAATCTCACGATTGACCCATAACCCCACCTTCAGACGCGTCCTCCGCCATTCGCACATCTGTGCATGCCGACCCGTTCGGCGTTTATAGAAGTTCATGCAGCAAAGATCCCGCATGGCTCTTCATGAACATGTTTTATGCCTCCAATCGTTTTTCGGTGGCTTCAAGAACCCACCCATCCGAAGATATCGAGTACCTTCTACAGTCAATATCCGCAGTAAATGAAACCATTGCACGATCACCAAATGAGATTAATGACTCAACCATTGCCACCGTGGCTTGCCTCGCCAACATAGAAGTGAGTCGAAGTGCTTGAATCTTTTTTCCAGTTGTTGATGGATTTTCTCGTCACAGAATCTCAATAGGGCTGTCTCTGATGCAGCCGTTCATATACAAGGCTTGCAACGCATGGTGGAGATGAGAGGAGGCGCAGAGCATCTCGGCATGCGAGGGATTCTGCGTCGATTAGTATTATGGTGAGAAAATAAGCTTCGGCTTAGCTCCTGATGCTTTCGGTCTAATCACGCAATCGCAGGTCAGATCTGCTAGATAGCTCGAGGGCTGAAAGACCACCTCGGTTTCCGTTTTATTCTGTGGACCAGGCAGTTCATCTTTCAACTTTCACCCCGTCATCGTCTCCCGCGGAGTTCCTCATTCATATTAATCCAGATCTTCACGACATCAAAACAGCAAAGAGCGAGACAAACATTCCGCAGGTATTACTTTCTCTTCATGAACTTTCTACTTTCCTCAACATCATCGGCTCCAACGAGATCCCATGGGGGGTGGCTTATCCCGATCGTGTGTATCATGTCGAGTATCAAATAGTCACGTCTCTATTTGATGACGGCATTGTCGCTAGTACGGACGTCAAAGCAAAGCTTGGCGTCCTTGTTCTACATGCTGGACTACTTTTTATCTATACAAACCTGAGGGAGACACCAGTCGGCGGAATTATTCGAGGGAGGCTAATAGCTCGTCTCCGCCAAGCTCTTGACGAAACAGACGTGGAACAGATTTCACTTTCTTTTCCGGCAGAAGTTCTTTGGATTGTGCTGGTCGGTACTAGTGCAGCATTCGGGGAACATCAACAGTATTTCCGCCGACTAGTGCTACTAACCCTAGCTAATTGTGAGATTAAGTCAAGCTTCGATCTACACGTGTTCCTTATGGGCCTCCCGGTGCTGGTAAGTGACCGTTGGAAACTGCTCCGAGGTGTTTTAGAAGATAACAATGACTTTGATTGGAATTAAAACATGGGAACTACACAGTCCTTTTTCTCTCTCTCTTTGCTATTAGGCTATCTTGATGTGGAAGATAGGGAAGCTTTTATGGGGTCCAGCAGAAGGGATCTTTTTATTACTCCATGTAACCCGACCTTGATGAAGAAATGTACATAATGTTCCGATTTTTAATAATATATAGCTTCACCCAACAACATCAATATTTGGGCCACAGCACTGCATGGTTTTCATTCCACTGATGCTTGTTTCTATGCTGTTCAACGACTCATTGCTCTGTCGACTGAGCTCGACATCGGCCAGGACACCAATCAAACTAAGATATCCCTAGATTAGTGATCAACTTCGGTATCTCACAAGGACGACACTACATACCGTCGCAGACCTTCCGCTAGAGTCTTCCGATCTTGGGTAAACACTAGTCGGAACTGGCCTTCTTCTTCAGCATGCTCTTCGCCAGGATGCAACCCGACGCCAGCATCTAGCATTCTCTGGGCTAGGGCGAATTCCCGGTTGTGCCCGTTGCTGCTCGACTTTTCTAGCCATGGGCTCAGATCAATCAAAAGGAAAAACCCAGCGTTGCTACTCGATCACATTTTGAGTCAGCGTTTGAAAAATTCCTTTTGAGTAGGATTGGTAGCGAGCGTACGGTTTTCGATACTTGACCCCAGCCTGATCTAACGTTTGCATTGTATAATCTCGGGTGGCTCTGAGCCTCTTGCGTGACAAATCTACAAACCATGAGACGAATTCTCTGTCTTCCAATATTCCGGTTGCAATTGCTACGGATATTCCAGAAGGGTTATGAAATCGCATATTGCAGGCTACTGCCTTGCGTAAAGGTTTAGAACGAGTAACAAGACAGCCAAGTCGTAGGCCGGCCGCAGCGAAGTCCTACATTACGAAGTTAGCAGCTTTTTGATACGCAGGCAAAATGGTCTTGTTCATTGCAGCTGACAAACCTTGCTCATGCCATAGAAGACATGCACTCGGTCCTCGTCAATAAGGCCGCGAGTATCGATTGATAGAACCGAGGTGAAATCATAGCCGTGCTCTGGATCCTTGTCATATACCGAGAGGCCGTAAACCTCGTCACTGATCAGGTGGATTTCAGCCTTCTTGCAGAAGGCCATCAAGGCTTTCAATGCCTCGGCTGAGTAGCAGCGACCTAAGATGGAGATTAGTTCATATATCTACCTAATATATTTAGTCTGGACAGAAAACACGCACCCAGCGGGTTGTGCGGGTTCACAATCAGTATGGCCTTGATGCGAACTCCTTCCCGCATTGACTTCTCAAATGTTTCCTGGTATTTGGCCACAGCGTCCACAGAAAATGGATCAGTCCCATGCATGTCGGCGTAAACAATCTTCAGATCATCAGTGTTGCCGAAGTCAAGCTCAAAACGGCCATAAACAGGCCGACCAACGAGAATCCCTTCACCTGGGTCAGCCAAGCTGTATCCAACTAATTCGTGAATAGCCGTCAAGCCTGACGCGGTGATAATCTGATCTGCCTCCACGGGCGAGACAGGATTGAAGTACTCGTTAAGATGCGTCGCCATAGCCACGGGAAAGCGAGGCCCTCCCATAGTGCTGAAACGGTATGCGTAGGCTAGTTCCGGAATCACTGCCTTGAGTCAAGTGTGAGTGGGCGTTTGCTTATTGCAGATTTCGGACTCAGCGGCCAAAGGCAACGGACATACATTTTTGGCAACGTATTCATGAAGATCCTTGTGCATCAAACACTGTGTAGCCCTGGTTAGCTAATGTATCACCACTGCAGCGGATAGACTGACGTTTTCAGCCGTTGCAAAGGAAATGACGCCGTTAGGGTTGGACGTTGGATCGTATCTGTTGCCGCCGCCCGGAGCGAAGCGCCAGGGGATGTCTTGGCTAGCAGCGCTTTTGGTGCCTCTTTTTGAAAGCATGCTGGCAGTTTGAGAAAATTGAAGCAAAATGCAATGTTTTATTTTATTATTTTCTTCCTTTTCACCAAGGCCGGAGCCAAGATGGTGGCTTTAATAAATCATGCCCGGCATGGATGGATCCAACGTAGTCGGTCGCTCGGAACATACTTATTGGACTAACGCAATGTGTATAATGCTAGGACATTATGATACAGTTCTAGAATTCTAAAGAAAAAAAAATGTGCTCACACAATCAACGCCTGTTAGTCTTTAGTGGAGAGAGTTGGGTCTAACGGTATTTGAATAATGCTGAGATAAAAGCTGCGGCCAACCACAGCTTCTCCACCCACAATCCTTATCAACCGTTCGTCTCCACGTTCGTCTCGCTTCTGCATTGGGACAATGCTAAGATATGGATCTTTAGTCCCTACCCCCGATTATCTCGAAAATACAGTGCCAGTTGATATCACGCCCAAATGATATCTTAACGCCATGTTCGCTCATGTATAAATGCCTGTTTTTTCCAGCTGCCGACGAAACAATGGGTAGAGAAGTTTCACAAGAGCAAGTACAGAGGACTCACATTTTATGAACGGGAGTTATACTGCCATGTCTATCCCCATGGCCGACCAAATTGCAGTATCTTCTCCGAGTGCCTTGGAGAAAGGCCCCCTCAGGGCCGTCAGCACATCGAGTGACACGAAGGGGCTGTCTACCGAGTTTGGAGAAGTCAACGAGCTCAAGCAGGGCCTTCACCAGCGCCATGTGCAGATGATTGCCCTTGCGGGGACCCTGGGGACTGGTCTCTTTCTCTCTTCGGGAGAGTCAATCGCCTATGGAGGCCCCCTTGGCGCCTTGCTCGGCTATTCGATCATCGGAACCGCAGCCATCAGTGTTGTCTTTGCAGGAGCGGAAATGAGCGCGCTTGTGCCCCTGAATGGCGGTATCATTCGCTTTGCGGAACATTTTGTTGACCCGGCCCTGTGCTTTGCTATTGGTTGGAATGAAGTCTATGCGCATGTTGTCTCCGTTCCCTCGGAACTCTCCGCTCTCGCCGTGCTTGTGCATTTCTGGACAGACGTCAACAGCGCTGTCTGGATCACCGTATTTGGTGCTTTGATGCTTGCAACAGCATTGGTATTTGTTCGCGTCTATGGAGAGATCGAATACGGCTTCTCTATGCTTAAAATTGCTCTTGTCGTTGGTGTCAATCTCATGGTATGTCCAAGCTCGTAAAGTGACAAGACCGCCCTGCAAGCCCCAAGGTCTATATTGTTTAGTGGTTGCTGACTTATAAATCCACATCTAGTCTCTTGTTATTACATGTGGAGGCGGACCGCACCACGAAGTGATTGGCTTCAAGTACTGGAATAATCCCGGTCCATTTGTGCAGTACCTTGGCATTGGAGGCTCTCTTGGAAGATTCCTCGGATTTTGGAAAGTGCTGGACAATTCTTTGTATGCATACTCTGGGATCGAGAACATCACTCTCACTGCTGGAGAGACGCGATCCCCGCGCACATCGATCCCTATTGCAGCCAAGAGGGTATTTTGGAAGATTCTCCTCTTCTATGGTAAGGTTTCCCCCCCCTCCGGATGGAAAGAATAGAGAAATCATTTCATTGAAATTTTCCTGACACATGCAGTCATTACCATTTTCTTCGTTGGCCTCATCGTCCCATCCAATAGTGCCGATCTTTTGCTCGGGGATGGCAACGCATCCGAATCACCATTTGTCATCGCCGCCAAACGGGCTGGAATACCAGCCATTCCTTCTATAGTCAACGCCGTGGTGCTTACTTCGGCATGGTCGGCAGGAAACTCCAGCTTGCTATGGGGTTCTCGCATTCTTTATGCTATGGCAGTCGAGGGCCGCGCCCCAAAACTCTTTACCAGGATAAACCGCTTTGGTATCCCGTATCTGTCTGTGCTTTTTTACGGAATGTTTATGGCACTGGGATACATGTCTCTCTCGAGCACAGCGGATACCGTGTTTTCTTGGCTTAAAGATCTGGTCTCGATAAGCACCTTGGTCAATTGGATGGTTATTACCGTTACCTATCTGCGCTTCTATTACGGCTGTCGCAAGCAAGGGATTGATCGCCGACGACTCCCATGGGCTGCCCCTTTACAGCCCTATATGTCCTGGTGGTCCCTGTGTCTGTTCATTATTCTTCTATTGACAGGCGGGTTTTCTACATTTATTCATGGCCAGTATGTTTTCCCTGCTCCTCTGACGATTGAATCACACAATAACTGGAATATGCATACTAACCACTGTTTCGTGTAGCTGGGATGATGAGACGTTTGTGTCTACTTATATCAATATCCCCCTATTTTTCATACTATTTTTTGGTTATAAACTCATCAGGCGATCAAAAACGCTATCACTGCATGAAATCCCAATCGAGCAATTTCTAGCTATAGCAGAGCAAGAGGAAAAGGAACCGGAGATTGAATCGAGCAAGTGGAAATGGTTGACATTTCTTTGGACGTGAGATGTGCGAAATATGTATCTATAATTGGTGTGAACTTGTAGAAATTAACTTCGAAAAATGTCTAGAACCTTTTTACTTGAGGTATCCACGTGTGATATTGTTGATCGTCTCCTTCTTAAAAAGGATCGGATAGATGATTTCTTTTCCCTGGTGTAGAGAACTGTTTGATGGTTCCATCTATGGAAAGGTCGTCCAAATTTCATGTACCATTTTTTCACTAACATATAATTGGTCATCTTGGATTTTTGCTGATAGATGACAGATCACAAAGGAATACGAAGCACTGCAGGTGGAGTACATAGTAGCATGTGCGGCAGAGAATCGTGGAGGAAGATCTACGTGTTTGAGGGGAAGTTAGCAAGCAATAGCAGCATCTACGAACCAAGAAAAAAGCAAAACCGAGCAAAAGTGCTCTTATGCATGTTCGCATGCTTCGGGCGTTCATAATACTTCTGGTCCTCCTGGAAGCTAATTCCGGCGCAGAGGATAGCTTGAGGGGAAAGATGTCGGCGATATGCATGAACAACACACCGTCACGCGAATAGTATCGGAGGCGCTCTGTGCGCTCTGACTTGTAGATACGTACGTAATTGTAAAACTAAGCTTGCTGTGGGGGTACCTATGTACTGCGCACGAATGTTAAAAGCAAGGGTTATAAAGACACGAAGTATAGACCCTTGCACAAGCATAGCAAATGGCAACAGAGAGTTCAAAATTTAAGAATTAATTTTATGGTCACTTTCCAAGGTTGTATACTTTTATTCTTCCCGTTTTCAATATATATATATCATATCTTGACAATGCCTGCTGCACGAACTTTGAACGTCGTTGGCGTACATACTGGCGGGGAAGTCTGCGATGTTATCGTCGGTGGCGTCCTGGATGTCCCAGGAAAAACTATGTACGAAAAGATGATGCATATCTGGACAAAGCAAGACGACCTTCGTCAGGTATTACTAAATGAGCCCCGAGGTTGCGCTGCCATGTGCACCAATCTTGTCCTACCCCCCACGAATCCAGAGGCCGATGCCGGTTTTATCATCATGGAACACGAAGAATATCCCCCAATGTCTGGTGCCAACACCATCGCCACCACAACTGCACTTCTTGAAACAGGCATGATCCCAATGCAAGAACCTATTTCTCGCATAAAACTCGACACCCCCGCAGGCTTGGTGGGCGTGACTGCTGAATGTGAAAATGGCAAAGTGAAAACCGCGGCGTTCGACAATGTCCCTGCCTTTGTGTTTGCCCTTGATGTCGAAATACCCGTTCCTGACCTTGGAACTGTCAGGGTTGATATTGCATGGGGTGGCATGATATTTGCCATTGTGGATGCAACTTCCCTGAATATCCCACTTGAAAGCAAAAACGGGGCCCAACTTGTAGAGCTTGGAGAGCGCATCAAAAAAGCCGTCATGGCGAACACAAACCCCATTCATCCAGAAAATCCTCATGTCCGCGGTGTTAGTATTGTCGAGTTTACCGAGCCTTTCCTTGAAGGCACACAAGTAAAGACAGCAGTGAACACTGTTGTTGTCTCCCCTGGCCGTCTTGATCGCAGTCCATGTGGAACAGGTACTTGCGCTCGTTTAGCACTTCTCCATGCCAGAGGTCTTCTCGAGGTGAACGAGTCGTTCTGCCATCGCAGCATCATCGGGTCGGAGTTTGAGGCGCATATTCGAGGTACCACCAAGGTCGGTGATTATCCTGCTGTATTGCCTACAGTCAAAGGTAGTGCATGGATCAGCGCGTACAAGCAGGTGGTTATACACCCTACAGATCCATTCCCACGGGGCTTTAGAGTTGGCGATGTATGGCAGGATTCGCCGCTTCCACAGCCAGGAAGTAGATAAAAGTTGGACATAACCGACGTATATTTTCTAGCGTTAGTCAATAATAAAAACCATGAATATTTATATGGCCCCGAGCAAGATTTTATCAAATCATGACTGGACCTACAAGTTGTTTCTTTTCAGATTTCTATCAGATTCATGCCCCTAGATAAGTGGGTCCACTCCTTATACAAACTAGCGCCCATGCAATAGTGGAGCAACCATTATCAGCCAATCACGATCCATATTCGTTTAGGATGACGTTGAAGTTTGAACTCGGCCTTCCTTCCATCTCAGCTTTCTTTAAGATCGGCCAACACATTGATAATGAGAAGCACGGTATTAATATGACTTACTTACTACCATACGGCGTATAATTGCGATGTCTGACATTCCCCTTGCTCCCCATCGATCAAACCCATCAACATCACCTTCAGATCGGTCAACGGACCTGGTCGCTACTCAGACGCGACGAAGGCACCGGAAATCGCGCTATGGCTGTCGGAATTGTAAAAACAGGAGGCTCAAAGTATGTTTATGTTTTGATCCAGATTAATTATTACGGACTCGATAGGTTAATTGGTGCTGCGTATATACAAGTAGTGCGACGAATCCAAACCGGAATGTATTCGCTGCCTCAAACATGGCATCCAATGCGATTATATACACTCCCAGCCCAGATCCCAGTCGAACACGTCTCAGGACATTGTGAAATTTCTAGTGCAAGATTGTAGTAGAGGAATGGCACCAGACATGAGTTCCGGCAGCATGTCACTTGTCGCCGTCGATCGATCAATTTCTCAACTCATCGGTTTTGATGACCATGTTCCTACTGATTCATCTCGCTTGGCAAACTTGGAGTTTTTACATGGGTTTATGACTTACTGTACACAAGCGATCCTGGACCCGAATATAAAAGCGGTCATGAGGACAGGGCTGATAAGAACTGCTTTCACAGTATGTTATTATATCCTCCAATTTAATCCGGCATTGGCACTGCTTTTCTTTTCCCCCAACCATGTTCAAGGCCAATTTATTGATATCCACGGTGATTACCAGAATGCGCACTTGATGCACACAATTTTGGCCGCATCATGTCTCTATCTCAACCGCGTTCAACCAGGCGATAAAAATCGTGAAATCCTAGAAATCCACCACTGGAATCGCGCGATCCAGCTATATCAAACCGAGCTAACTTGCGCGGAAATCGGATCACACAATACTAGCGCGCTAATTGGTACCTGCATCCTACTAGGGATGAATGATATTTGCCCCATCGGATTTAAACCGCAGGATTCCTGGATTTTCACCTCAAATCCCGCGGATCTGAACTGGCTCGCTTTACAAGGGGGACTGCGGTGCCTGATCGATGTTACCAAGTCATTCATTGACCGCAGCATCTGGGGGCCAGCTTTCCGCGCAGCAAATGAGCAGTTGAAGCCCTATTCCGAAGAACAAACCGGCCGGAAGGGATTGCATGACGAATTGGCTGATCTCTGCGACATTGACGATCACACAACCACCAAGACCAATACATACCACTGGCCGGTACAGTTATTGAGCAGGATGCTAGAGCTCAAACCGTACAATAGACCGGAGAACTATAACATTTTCGTGACTTGGATGGGCCGGATTCTACCAGATTTTATCACGTATTTGCGCAGCAAAGATGAGCGTGCGCTTTTGATATTGAGCTGGTGGATGGCGCTTATGTGCGCAGTCTCGTCCTTTCAGCCGTGGATTCTGGGCAGAATTGTCCCTGAGTGCCAGGCTATTTGCATGTATCTTGAAAGTACGAGCACGAACTCGGAGATTTTGAGGTTGATAGAATGGCCCGCGAAGGCATGCGGGTATCGCGACCCGACTCCTAGAATGTTCGAGGATATGACGTGAAGTGCGAATATCATCCATCGTGTTTATCACTGAATATTGCATGACACCAAACGACAACGACAAATAATTTCCATGCTGTAAATGCAACATGGCACATGCTGACTAAACGGTTAATACTTCACACGAATCCCGGCGTAGGAGCATAATTATATGAAGCCATTCAAATGAGATGTTATAGGTGGGGTAGCCCGGCTCTATGCGATGGATTTAATGATTACATTTACAGCTTTATAATCCCTGTGGCATTCCGCAAAGCCACTGGTAAATGCTTGCGCAAGAGCTCCCCCGAGCACGCCATATCTCCAACAGCCGATGCCGATAGCTATGCTTATAAATATCATCGCCATCAGAGCTGCGGGCAGCGGGGCATATAAAATCAGGCCATCCTCGTCATTCCAGAAGATGTTTGCCATGAGAAAAGCCTGAAGAACCTGTCGTCTCAAATTTCGGTTATACAAAATTCATCTAGAAAGTTAATTTCAAAATGGCGGACTCCCAGACTAACCGCCAACTGCACCTCACGGCGTTTATGCGTCCAGTCTCGCTGCATACAGGAGCCTGGCGCTATCCCGGCTCATACCCCGATGCCAACTTCAATTTCAAACACCTCAAAGCCTTTATCCAAAAGCTCGAGGATGCCAAATTCGACGCCTTCTTCATGGCTGACCACTTGGCTGTGCTGAATATGCCTGTCGAGGCCCTCAAGCGCAGTCATACTGTTACGTCATTCGAACCGTTCACTCTGCTATCTGCCCTGTCCTCAGTGACGGAAAAGATCGGTCTCGCTGCGACAGCGAGTACAACGTATGATTTACCGTATCATGTTGCCAGACGATTTGCCAGTCTGGACCATTTGAGCAACGGGCGAGCAGCGTGGAATATTGTGACGACGGGAAACCCGGAATCGAGCCACAACTTCGGTTTCGATGAGCACATGGCCCACAGTGACAGATATAAGCGTGCCCGGGAGTTCTATGATGTGGTAACGGGACTGTGGGATAGTTTCGCTGATGATGCTTTTACGCGCAATGTCGAGACAGGGCAATACTTCGACCCCAGTAAATTGCACGTCCTTAACCATTCAGGGGACGAGTTGAAAGTCAAAGGGCCATTGAATATTGCCAGGCCGCCGCAGGGATGGCCAGTCATTGTGCAGGCAGGGCAAAGCGAACCGGGGCGACAACTGGCAGCCGAGACAGCCGAAGTAGTGTTTTGCAGCCCGAAAGATATTGAGTCTGCGAAGGCGCTTTATGCCGATATCAAGGGACGGGTGGAGAAGGCCGGACGGAACAGAGACCACTTGAAGATATTACCTGCAGCGATGATTATCGTTGGCGATAGTAAGCAAGATGCGCAGGAGAAACGACTCAAATTGGATAGTCTTGTGCATTATGACAGTGGCATTGCATCCTTGTCAATCTCACTTGGAACAGATGTCAGTGGCCTTGATCCCGACGGACCACTACCTACGGACCTCCCCGAGACCAATAGCAGCAAGACGAGCAGAGAGAATGTCGAGCGGCTGGCTAAGCTGGAGGGACTTACGATTCGCCAACTTGCGCAACGGTTAGGGGGATACTCCGGACTGGCATTTGTAGGTTCTCCCAGCGAAATCGCAGACGAGATGGAGACTTGGTTGCGGGAAGAGGCCTCTGATGGGTTCACGTGCACGTTTCCCTTCTTGCCTCAGGGGCTGGAAGAGGTGACGGACAGATTGATCCCGGAGTTGCAGCGACGAGGCCTGTTCCGCAAGGATTATACGGGCTCGACGCTGCGTGAGCATTTTGGCCTGCCGAGACCGGAAAATCGGTTCTTTACTGAGACATCATAGTTGCATAAGGCTAGAATATTTGTGACATTTAAGATTATCAATGACTAAGGTTGTCTTTTGTCGGGGTAACCTAATGTATGGAAAGTTCTACTGCGGAGTACATGTGGCCAATCTGTAGTTACCAGCATGTGAAATATATATTTGGTTAGGGCTAAAATTAATCAAGGGTTCAAACCTTGGATCAGGAACAACTTAGCGTAGAGCGTAGATATAATTAGATTTTTTTATTAAATTGTCTTGCTTGAATTGTCTTGTCACCACAGAAATTGTCAATGTGTCATTGAATTTTATAACATTGGAAGTACAGGTACCGACTCGGTCATGAATCCATGGATCGGTGCAAAAAGATGACCGTTCCACAAATCGGTTTTGTTTCCAAGTTTCAATCCGTGTCCATGACGCATCTTATTTAAATATCAGGACCAAACGAACAGTCATAATTTCAAAACACCCATCGGCACGATTTGCCAGTCGATCGCAGGAGGACAAGAAAAAGGATGATGACTTTCCTGAAACGGCGTGTGCACTACAGTCACATCGACATCCGTGACATGACTGATCCATCTGATCAACGCCACTTCTAGTTAGCTTAGTACGTACTGTGGATTAACCTTGAGGAGAGACACGAAAATTAGCTAAGCAGTAAAACCGCCAAGTGGAACTGAAACAACCGAGGAAACAGTACGGAAGAAACGTGAAGAAAGCAGATCGAATCCATTCGCATAGCAAGAGCACGCGGTGTAACAGTCGTAATCATGCTGAGCGTTGCTGGTAGCATTGCCCGAGTAACGGCCGTGATTGGCGTGTTGGTGGCGAGGACGCGTGTATGCTTAGCATTTAATAGTGCGTGGTTTATAGTTACGTAGTCAGATGCTAGTGCTGAGAATCTTCTAGCGCGGCCCCACGGTAGCAGCGTTCTGATCAATAGCGCTCAGTGCGAGCGTCGAAAGTGAGACATGACAGTCAGAGTGCCATGCTCCATGGTACATATCAGCTGTGGCTGTCAGGCAAGAGCCGTGTTGTGAAGGCTGCATAATAAATACATATGTACGGAGTATTGTCGCCGAGGGAGCACGGTGCACTGCAAGGGGTGGTTGAAACACACGGATGACGATCAAGTGCATAAGATGCATAGGATAAGGACGGGGTTGAGGGGTGGTTGGCGTGGTGTAGTACGGTTCCCCTGACAATCGATCCTGCTGGGAGGAAGAAGAGTAGCATTTGGCGCATAAAAACGACAGAAAAGAAGAGGCCCAAAATAGAAAACGGCTTAGGGCGGATCGGTGGGGCTGGGGATGGCTGGGCAACAGCGACTAGTGGCCAACCAGCCTCCCGCCGATTGGCTGGGGCGCGCCATTATTGGCTGGCGCTGAAAACTGCGCAGTGGGCCAGTGCGAATTGCAAGCTGATTGGCTGTGTGTGTACGTGGCATCGCCCGAACAGGAAAGGGGCTGTCTCAATACGCCGACGACTCGATGGAAATAACGAGACCCAAGCTCGATCGTGGGGAAGGAGGCCACTTCTCGTTTGGTTATAAGTAGTCAGCCATCCTCCTTCCTCGTCATCGCATGTTGTGTTTTCCTCCTCACCTCACGCAACGCGCCTTCTGTGACTCACTGCACTGTCTTCCTTGCTTCCTCGATCACAGTCACCGCCACGAGAAGAACAAGAATCAACACTGTCAATTGGTAGTCTGCCTGCTGCGCAGCTCGCCTTCAACTCATTAACCACCCACCTCGCCATTCGTGACGGCCATCACTCATATCAAAATGCATTCCGCTCTCGCAAACTCTGCAGCTCTGCTGCTTGCTGCAGCCATCCCCATGGCTTCTGCCCAGACATACACCGACTGCAACCCACTCGATGCCAGTAAGTGCCAAATTTGTGTTGCTGCAGAATTTCCCAGTGGCTGACGACTAATTCCTGCATCTAGCCTGCCCTTCGGACCCTGCTATGGGTGCCTCTCTGGACAGTGACTTTACTTCTGGGAGCTTGCCCGATGGCTGGACCGTGACTGCTGGCACCATTACATACGACAGCACCACTGGTGCCGCCTTCACCATCTCTGAGGAGGGTGATGCTCCCACCATCCAAACCTCGGACTACTTTTTCTTCGGCTCCGCCGAAGTGAAAATGCAGGCTGCTCCCGGAACCGGTATTGTCAGCACTATCGTCATGGAGTCCGATGATTTGGATGAGGTTGATTGGGTATGTTATACTCTATCCTCAGGGCTTTGACATGGAATCGAATCTAACATACACATAGGAAATTCTTGGCAGTTTCACCACCTACATTGAGACCGACTACTTCGGCAAGGGCTACACTGGCACCTACAACCGCTCAACCAATGTCGACGTTGACTCTCCACAGACCCAATTCTATACCTACGGTATCAACTGGCAGGAGGACAGCATCCAGTGGCTGGTTAACGGCGCTGTGGTCCGCACTTTGACCCCTGATGAGGCTGGAGACTACTACCCCCAGACTCCTATGCGCCTGAGGGTCGGTATCTGGGCTGGCGGTGACCCCAACAACGCCGAGGGCACCATTGAATGGGCTGGTGGTGAAACCGACTACTCCGATGGTCCCTTCACCATGTACATTGAGTCTATTTCCATCACCAACTCCAACCCTGGAACCTCGTACACGTACAACGGCAACAGTGGCTCGGCCGACAGCATTGAGGTTTCTGGTGCCTACTCCGCATCTGCTACTTCAACTGTTGCTCCCTCGACTACCTCAACTGTCGCCCCTACCACTTCCTCCACTTCCTCCACTTCCTCCACTTCCTCCACTTCTACGACCTCTTCCACTTCTACAACTGCCCCCGCTACCACCACTTCCCCTGTTGTCGAGAGCACCACCAGCGTTCCTTCAACCACTTCCAGCACGAGCACCACCTTCAGCTCCACTTCTTCCACTTCTTCCACTCCATCAAGCGTCATCAGCACCACCACCCCCGCTGGTGTTTCCTCTACCACCTTCTCGTCCGTTGCTTCAAGCACTCCTAGCACCGTTGTGCCTCCTATTGGCGTCAACACCACTGTCCCCAGCAACACCACCACTGCCACTGGTACCGGCTCTCCCTCGGGCACCTCTTCTGCTACCGCCACCCCAGCTCCCCAGGCTGGTGCCGCTATGCCCACCGCTAGTGTCGCTAGCTCTGCGGTTGCTCTCTACTGCTTCCTTTTCGCCCTCGTCGCTTATGCGTTGTAAATTTATCGTCCAGCTCTGCATTGCACAAAATTCCGGCGATTACTTGGGTTTATAATTTGTTCTTTTCCTCCTTATGTACATTCTCACGAATCATCATCATCTACAACAAGCAGTTTTTTACGGCGAACAAAGTGATGGAATTTATGCTTCATGTCGAAACGTTGAACTAACGATCATGTCCTCGATCTTATTGCAACGTTTTCTGTTTTTTTGTACAAACATGGTACAGGGTGTTTGGGTACGCCGATTTAATGATGTCTTTTTGCGCGCAAATTGGGATTGGAAATTTTGACTTTAGGTAGCTATACCAGATACTAATACATTAGATACTAGATATTGAATCAAAAAAATTCGAACATCACTCTTCAGCTTATGTTCCCTATCTTAAATTTTCAATTCTTGCGAATGGATGAATATGTTCATGTCACTATTCAACTTGAATATTTTGAATATTCTGAAAATGTATGACATGTGACAGACTAGCACAAACAAGGCAAATTATTTCCTGAGGCATCAAAATGTCGGCCGAGCTTTCCTATTCGGAGTACTTCGCACGAAGTGAACAAATGGAGGTCGTTGTGGCCTAGAAGAAAATCACCACTCTTCATTTATATAAATACGCCTTGGTAGGCCTCACAAGATGGAGTTCACGATCAACTCAGAATTTGATATATTTCTTCCTGTTCTGTCTCGACAGTTCTCTATCATCACCTTTGAACATCTGTGACCATGTCCGAGACCGTTGACGTGATAATCATAGGCGCAGGGATCAGTGGCCTCACTCTAGCTCAAAGTCTGTCGAAACAGAACATTTCTTATATGCTATACGAATCCGACCCTTCGCTGCACGCGCGTCCTCAGGGATATCGAGTCCGCATCTCGGATGAGGGCATACAAGCCTTGGAGAAGAGTCTCTCAGAAGCCAACTATTCCCGACTAGAAGCTTCCTGTAGCCTTTCCTCAGGCCCATCAAACATTCCCCAGGCCATACTAGATGCTAAAACAGGCGGCGTGAGTGATCCTCTGTTCCAGCCAGGCACAAAACTTCCTATTGCTCCAAGACCACAGCGAAAACCACTAAGTGCGGATCGCGGTGTTCTGCGAAAGACGCTTTGGGAGGGGATTCAGGATCGGGTTGTGTTTGGACAGAAATTCGAATACTGTGATGCAGTCGACGGAGGAGTTGTCGCTCATTTTGAGAGCGGTCTTGATGTGAAAGCGTCGGTTTTGGTGGGAGCTGATGGGACCTGGTCGCGAGTGCGCCGGACTCTGATGCCGTCTTTTACACTGCTAGACACCGAGGGACGACTAATCTTTGGCAAGACAACCCTCAGCGAGGAGTTTGCGCGAGAATTCTCGCCAAAGGCCCTTCAGGGACTTACCTTCCTCCGAGATATCGGACTCAACTGCCTCCTCGAACCGATGCGCTTCAACAAGGAAATCAACAACTTGCCGGCGGATTACGTTTACTGGGTCCTTTTCTTACGCTGCGATTCCGACAAGATCCCCGCAAACATCCTTGATCTCAACTCGGCCGAAATCGCAGAATTAGCGCAGCGGTTGACGAGCCACTGGCATTCTTCGCTGAGGAGTCTATTTGACAACGCCGATCAAAGCTCGGTCCTGTGTATTCTCTCAGCGAAACCCGACATCCCGGATTGGGCGCAGGCATCGAATGCCTCGACGCGCGTGACGCTTGTTGGCGATGCGGCGCATGCTATGTGCCCTACTGCTGCTCTGGGTGCCACGACGGCGTTGAGGGATGCACATACGCTATCCTCCTCGTTTGGAACGCATGGCCTTGGGTCTGAGGCGCTGAGAGGTTATGAGGCTGCGATGAGGGAATATGCTCGCGAGGCATTGAATAGTAGCCTCGTTGGCGGGCGGCAGGTCTTTCAGATGCGGCCGTTTGAAGCACTTCCGGAAGTTCAAGCGCGAAATTATTCCAAGATTGAACATGACGGCTAGATTTAAGATCATCACGTTCCAAAACCGGGAAATTATGCTCTGTGCTTGAACTAGTGGCATGGAATGGCAGTTGATATCGTTTTTTTGTATATATGAAGCATCTCCAATCTAATATTAGACCATCTTCGTAGTAACTTCCAGAAGTCTGATGATTCCATGGTTCGTGAAGTGGGTCTGTGGAGTACCCCTGCATCTGGTTCCTGCATCTTTTCAAGGCATATTTTTCCCTCCAGAGGCTCTCTCACCATTGCTTCATTGATCGCCATTACCTCGTTCATTTTTGTTTGGTCTCCCGCGTCAATGTATGGGGAGATTATCTCCAGCCGTTCCTAGCGTTCTGAGTTCGGGACTTATCCTCTACCGAATTTTTGGCAATTGAAAACGAAACAGCAGCAGCAAGCAGCACTCAAAGAAGTCTTATCCACGAAAACTTAGGCGCAACCTTGCTGCCATGCCGTACATCATGAAGATATACGTGGATGGCGGATGTCGAAGAAACGGGTCTAGCAACGCAATCGGTGCCGCTGCCGCCTTCCATGAACTGCGATGGGAACAATCGTGGTACAGGACGCAACGACTCAGCGGCTACAGGAATGCCACTAACCAGCGAGCCGAGATTACTGCACTTATTCTTGGTCTGAAGATGGCACTAGAACGCTATGAGCAACTCTGTTCAAACCCATATCTTCGGGTCACGATTCATTCCGATTCCAAGTACGCGGTCAACTGTATGAACGATTGGATCTACAAATGGTCTAACAATGGATGGACCAATTCCCGTGGCGAGGACGTTGCCAACCAAGATTTGATTCGGGAGGCCTCGAACTTGGACAGCGAGGTCAAGGCGCTAGGCTCTGTCAGATATGTCTGGATTCCACGATCTGAGAACGAGCTGGCCGATAAATATTGCATTCAGGAAATGGATGAGATGGAAGCTGAGGACAAGCAACTCGATAGGTACTACGCTCAATTGAAAATCGAGAACGAGCGAGACGAAAGATTGTACAGGCAACAAATGGATGCCTTAGCAGACGAGGTGGAGGCTTTCAATGCTCGCTATCGTGGCTATTCTTCCGATTCCGATTGGTAGTGACTCATGGCTTGTGCTTCTCTATATGTCAAGGATGCCAATCATTTTGATCTTGTTGTTTGATGTGACTCACGAGTCAGGCGTGTCCTAAAAGGTATATGGCGTTCGATGTCTAGGTACAACTGCTTGGTTAATAAAAGAATCAAGCCTCCTACCAAAACACGGGTTTATTACTGCGACCACAAAAACCCAAACCTGGTAACAAGTCTCTTAGTACGACTACCAGTCACCATTTGTGGAAGCGACACCGATTCGCTGGTTCGTCCTGATCAGTGAGAAGATATCCGGCTTCAAAGGCGACTGGCTGATGGATTACATGTCCTACAAACCCATAACCCTACGTATTTCAAGACTGCCTTTACAAGATAGCTTTTCAAACTAGCATTTTCCTTTTTCATCATTCGAAAATTTCAAGATACATCTCTGTGGATTGATATGCATTCCAGGAAACGCATTTTTGCTCCTGATAATCCCATATGGTACTACGGGTACAAAATATATGGCCATAGCGAAAAATATACGCACGAAACAGGTTCTAACAAAAAGAAAGAAGGAAAAAAATGACATTGGCGGGGCAAAACAGTGCATTGTGTTAGGTATTTACACCTTCAATCGGTAAGTGATACTAACACTAGGGAGAACTTTCGATACTTTAAAAATATATCGTAAACGTCGACAAATCTCGACGAATCTCGACCAGTTGCAGCTTGCTTCAAATTTCGTAGCCTCACGGTGCCCATCGAGGAATGCTGTGTATGGAATGCCCTACGGAATCTCTTTGACCTCTAACTATTATCCAGAAACCGAGTAAGCCAGGAGAATTTGCTCCCACAGCATATAATGCAGGATTCTTTGTATCAATTCTCGGTCTTCTGCGGGTTGCCGTACCTAGTAAGTGCTCTCACACCGATTCTGTCGTCACCGGTGCTATCTGCAACATACTTACCTAGGTAGATGTCTTAAGTTGGCTAGATTCGATTCGACTGTCTCAGGAAAAACAGAATACGCACCCATTGTTGGATATTTGGTAAGTCTAAGAAGTAAATATCCAATTTTCTCTATCTCAATTGCGTTTCAATTCTAAGAGGCTTAATAGGGTTAATCTGATGGTTCTTCAAACTGCGAGGGCTGCTCTGGAGACGCCGGCTGGCCTACAGACGCTCTTACAGGCCGCAATATCTTTCCAGTGGGCGACAATAGTCGCCATTCAGCTGTAGATATCGTAGAGGTAGGTTCGCGGCTGTGAAACCCCGTTGAATATGCAGATAGAAGAACGGCAATGCTTATACCTAGGTAATTATTGACCCCTGAGGCTGGTGCCATACTGAGTTGATTTTGGATGAATATACATGTTGATGACGCTTTCCGAATGGCTTTTTTGAGCTAAAATAAATACATTCTGGAAGACAATTGTTTGTTCGATATTTAAGGTGAATCTCGTTGAAGGCTGTATATCTACTTAGTTCACTATTATGCCTAATGTGATAAAAGATGTAGAAGATCAAATCTAAATCGCGCTTTTGGATTTTAGGCCTCTCACAGGATGGAATTTCAATAATAAAACAATAGCTAGGCATACAATAATAATAATTGAATAGCATGGAAAAATTCTGTGTAGTGTGGAGGGAGTGGAATAGGGGTCACTCGGGGGAGAAGCGACGTAGTGAATAGCTACTCAGATCTACGCTAAGAATCGTGGTATTTTACTCCAAATTACACCCAATTTTTACAAGATCTTTAATGGAAAGCTTTTCGAAGCCCCGAATCACGTATCATCGACATTATCGGCTATCGGCAATAATAGTTTAGGGCTAAGGACTTATAGGAACCCAGCCGTCGGTAGCATTACCGACGCATGCGATAGATAACAGATACCAGGTAGTATGAGAGATTCTATCGGCTAATTAGCCGATTCCAGGCTAAGCAATGTATATAGAGGAGCATTTTTCAAATACGTAGTGCCAATCGGCTTGATATATCACAGCCCTTGGGTTCAATGTTATACACCCGGCAGCACATGAATTTCCTCTCACATTTTACATTCTTACCAACCCTCATGCTGGAACATCTTCTGGACACCTAATCGACGCTAAATACGACTCCGGTAGTGCGGTATGTCTCGCGTCCTGGTCACTGGCGGGAGCGGCTTTTTAGGCGGCACCGTTGTCGATACATTGCTGGCGCGTGGCTACTCAGTAGTCACGACTGTTCGATCAATCGAAAAAGCTGAGCAGATGCGTTTAGCTCGACGAAACATATTACCATCTCAGCTCAAATTTGTCATTGTCGAAAACTGTTCAGAACTAGGTGCCTATGATGAGGCTGTCCAGCAACACCCTTCATTAGATGCGGTTATCCACACAGCCAGTCCATTTTACTATGATATCAAAGATGTGAAAAAAGACATGCTCGACCCTGCTGTACACGGTACAATAGGCATACTACAATCAGTCAATAGCTATGCGAGCTCCGTGAAACGGGTTGTTGTCACATCTAGCTTTGCTGCTATGTATCAGGTCTCCAACAAACCTTTGAGCTCGACATATACTGAAGATGACTGGAATCCTGTTACTTGGGATACCGCGTTTGACCCAGAGAATATGGGTCGGGCTGGATATCGTACATCAAAGACACTTGCAGAAAGAGAAGCTTGGAAGTTTATGGAAGAGCAGAAGCCCGACTTCTCATTGGTGTCTATAAACCCTTCACTCATATTTGGGCCTCTACAGGCCACGGTTACGTCGATACAGTACATCAACACATCTAATACTCGATTTGTGGAGTTTATTACCGGCCTAACCAAGGAAGCATGCCCGGCATCGGGAACGTTTTTCTGGGTTGATGTGCGCGATGCCGCTTTGGCTCATGTTCTGGCCATTGAAAAACCCCAAGCTGGAAATAAACGCTTTTTTATATGCGCCGGTACCTTTTGCAACGCAGAGATAGTAGGTATTATTGAAAAGTCTTTCCCGCAGTACAAAGATTTGTTACCCACGGGAGATGTATTAAAACCAGGGCAATATCCAGAAGGAGGACCACCACACAAGGCAGACAATTCGCGATCGGTAGCTGAGTTGGGGCTAACATATTGTAGCTTGGAACATAGTACGAAAGATACTGTTAGGAGTATCGAAGCTCTACTGTAATAAAACTTCAAATTGATTTTTCTTCATACAATACAGACTTTTGAAATGATTAGTGTTAATCTGTACAATTTCATCTCAAGCAGGGAGTTCTTCAAGAATCATCTTCAAAACTTGAGCAATATGAAATTGAAAACTTGACATTTGGGAGAACAATAAAACCTCAAGGTTCAAATGATATAGTTGACCTTTTAATGGCCCAGTTTCTTCTACGATGACTTATGACTTGGTTCTAGACGAATAAGCTTACTCGGAGACATCACGAAGAAACTAAACAGCACCTGGCATTTACATAAATTTGAATTTATACTACTCTCCGATAACTGACAAGCTCTTCAAAATGTTTGCAGTCAATATTATCATCCGTTTGCACTTGTAAAAACTTGCTGAGCTAATCCAACACTATCATGTTGCCATGTAAAGATCTAAACAAATGATACGGTTTAGCCGATCAACTACCGTCGGTAATCGTCAAATAGCCGACGCACTGAAAATACTTGTACTTTTCAAAGGACACTCGGTTACATGCTCAATACAGTAGAAGTTCGCATGATAAAGCTTTCATAGATAAAGCCCCCGGAATAATAGAGCCTACGAAAAACACATCCAAAGATTTGCAATCGCTGCGTCGGGGAAGGGTGATTTATGCCCCTACAGAAAATACGGCTTCGAACGCCTACTATCAACACGTGGTCGTATATCACCATATGAGCGAGAATTCTCATGGCCTCGGTCTCACGGCAAACTTATTGCAAAGTTCATTACTGGTGGAAGCTCATGGGACTACACTGCCAGATTATAATCGGGGTTCCAAGACGCAGCTTGCTTTGCGCAGTGTACTAACAGTGGAAGAAATTGTCAAGGCATTTCAAGACTACATAGGACTTCCGCACAGTTTATGCGAGCATCTTACTACCCATAAAATGAGCGAGTCCGGAGCTAAAAACCCATATGCTGGTTGCACATCAACTGTCTGTTGTGTCGTTTACAATTTCTCGCAGAGGTCGATATTGGTGTGCAGAGGAACTCCATGCCCTGGTCAGTTTCAGGAATTTTTCCTGGAGATGGATGACTCCAAATAGAAAACGAGAACTCCCAAATCAGATGATTCGTTCTTAAAGTCGCGTGGAAGAAGATTGGAAACATGCGCCTCATGCTTGGAATCCCCTGCTCTTGGATGATGAGCACGCCTGCTTTAAGAAAGCAAATTTTAGATGATTGTAAAAATCAATTATATCCCATAATCATTATATTAGCTGCTAGCTGTGCACTTTAATGATTTTTGGCATCACTATAATGAACCCGTCATAGACTTTTCAGGGCTTAGAGCATCACTTTATCAACGTACTTAGTAGCTCTCAGCTCGGCTCCCTGATTTGTACGCGGAGTTACTAGAGGGCGCTAAAGAATCGTTGGAAATAGGGAGTCTTTTAGCTAGTGAGTAAGGTGCACAATCACATACAATTGTAGACACGATATAGAGATCCGCTGATAGGCTTATCTTGACTTTATCTCGCTAATTGGCAGGCGAGTTCCATACTCATAAAGTCGCTTATGAGTTATCAGGAACTCGCTTCACTAAAGCGTAAGGTTCACGGTTGTCTCTTCTTTATCTACTCCACTTTAAGATTCCTGGGGTCTCCTATCAAAAATGACCGATTACAGTTCCCAATGACTTTTAAATACAGGGTGCTTGGGCAGCTTATGATGAAGATGAATATTCAGAGTACCCGAAATCTTAGCACATTTGTTCATTTCCATTGTTGTATATGACCCTATGTCGGCCACCACCGCAACACTGCCCGGCGCTGCCGCTGATTCGAAGCTTCCCCAGCAAGAGGTTATGATTCCTGACGAAGACTCGAAGCTCAAAGCGAGCGACCAAGGGAACGACGATGCGTTTGACTTTGCCGCCGAGTCATTCGGCGTTGATGTCTCCCCAGAAGATGATAAAAGAATTTTAAAAAAGATCGATCGCATCTTAATGCCTATTGTATGACCCATCCATCCTCTAAAGTTATGCGGCCTTCTCTGACCTGGAGTTCTCTGCTAGCTCATGATCACCTACACGTTGAAGTTTCTCGATCAGCAGGCCATGGCATATTCTGCAAATTTTGGCCTTTTAAACGATATGGTTTGTCTAAGAGCATCTTTATATTTGGCCCCTGGCTTATTTTTTGCAGCATCTTACAGAGAGTCAGTACGCATGGGCTTCTGGGTCCATAATCAATCTTGGTTAGTTGCAAGATCTTTTAACTAGTATGCTTAAACCATCACAGTGACTAACGATCTATTCTCGATCGTCCCTAGCCACTTTGATCAGTCAACCGTTTGTCAGCCGGTCCTTGCAGCTTTTTCCTCTCGGTTTTTTCATCTCAGTCAACGTTTTGGTCTGGGGTACGCTGCTCATGTGCACGGCTGCTGCACGATCATTTGCAGCGATAGCAGTCATTCGGGCTTTTCTAGGCATCTTCGAGGCCGGCATCACTCCCGCAGTGGTCTTAGTGGTATCCATGTGGTACAAGCGAGATGGTGAGCAACCAAGCCGACAAGCCGCTTGGTTTTTCGGAAACGCAGCTGCGGTAAGTTTTTGGAACTATTGTTTCAAACTTCGATTGAGATCTTGTTTTTAATGAAAACTTATCATTGTAGCAAATGGTTGGTGGGTTAATTGGTTACGGCATTGGTCACATTCATAGTAGTTTGAATGTCGGCTCCTGGATTTGGTACTTCATCATCGTCGGCGTAGTCACCATTTGCTGGGGAACGCTCTTATGCTTCATCATCCCGGATAATCCCATGAAAGCCAAATTCTTGACTCGCCAGGAAAAGGTTTTGGCCATAGCACGTCTTAAAGACAACCACACTGGAATCATCAATCACCAGTGGAAATGGCCCCAATTCACCGAGTGTCTGACTGATATCAATACATGGCCGTATGCCGCCTTATTGTTCCTGAGTGCAATTCCCTCTGGGGGAATTGCATCATTTGGGAACATTGTCATCAAGGATTTCGGTTTCTCTTCACTCGAGACCACGCTTCTTTCTATTCCCCTCGGGGCCATTCAAGCCCTCTCGCTCCTGGTCAGCTCTATGCTCAACACTAGGTTTCGAAACATACGTTGCCTGGTGGCTGCAGCTTCCCAGGTCCCTGCATTGATTGGTGCTATATTATTGATGAAGCTTCCCGAAGAAAACCACGGCGGTCGCCTTGCCGCCTACTACATTATTCAGACACATACAGTCAATGATGTTATGGTATACGCTCTTTTCACCGCAAACACATCTGGATTCAGTAAGAAAATCGTTAGCTCCGCCATCATGTTTGTTGCCTCCGCTGTCGGGCTCATAGTTGGACCCCAGCTATTCAAGGCCGACGAAGCTCCTCGATATGCAATGGCATTCAACGCTGCAATTACCTGCTTTGCGCTACAGATAGTCCTACCATTCCTTTTATGGGCACATTTAGTATGGCTCAACCGCAAGAAGGCTCAATCACTCACGACTATGCCCGGATACACCGAAGAGGAAATCCGCCGGGAGAGCCTGATGGATCTGACGGACAAGGAGCAGGCTCACTTCACATATTTGTACTAATTGGAATCGTTCGAGGCTTGGACGTGTCACCATCTTTGACCTGACTGTTCGTAAATCCTTCACCTTAATTGTCAAATTTACAGTTCGCATGAAATTTCCAGTGCATGCGACTCCTATTCCAGATGCCTAATCTTTTTTCTCCATTTCTAAATTTATTTGAAACTAGTCATACAAGAAACAAACCTGTTGTTTGCGACATCACTTCCAATAGATCTTCCGATTTGCCAGTAAAATTCTGCCTTTTAATGATTATCTTAAGTAATTCGCTTGTCTTTGCGATATTGGGTCCCCATAGACAGGCTTTCTCAAGAGCCTGAACAGCCCAAGTTTGATATATAGGATCTCGGGTTGCAGTAGCAGCCATGAATATATGTGTTGACCAGATTCCCTGCGGTGAATCAGGCCTTGAATTGGCCACTCGTTGGCAAATGCGAAGCACTCGATTGGCACACTCCTCGGCGCATAATAAGTCGGGACCTTCAGCGGCAATGGGACACTGCGTGTGATATTTGAGTAAAGTCACGTAGTAGCCGGATAGAAGAAGCATGCGATTATATTGAAGTGGCTCAATTTCCATCATGACGTTGAGAATGCCCATTGCCACGCTTAATGCGGCTTTGGCGGCCGATGTTCCATCTCGCTCAACCTTGTTTTGCAGGATGCCTAAGCTTGTACGAACGGAATCCCAGGCCGGTCTATTCAGAGCTCGACGTGAAAGTACCTGAATCTGACCAGCCACAATCCCAATTCGAAAGCTCAGCCCCATACAAGCCTGCATCTGGTCAACTCTAGGATGGGCGGATTGGCTGTTGCCACCAGCAGGAGAAGCAGGGATGACAGGGTAGGCCTGATTGTTCTCGTTATTCTCCCTGATCATATGCATGTCGACATCTAGCACTGATGATGTGTCAATAAGATCGTAAATGTGAGGATATATTCGAAGGCAGCTTAACAGTTTACCTCCTTGTCCAAGGTAAGTGGCCTGACAGTCTCGCGCACACATCCAGACCAGAACCATTGACCCGACGGGTCCCACACGCGTTGGTGGACCTGATGAGAGTTGAAACTCTGCTCTAGTTATGTCTGCGGCGAGGCCGAGGAGAGCACATAGTTCGTCGACTCCCTCGGCGAGAAGGATCTGGAATTGCATGAGGAACCATATCGTTGCAAGCAAGATACCGAGGCTCAGATCATGCTCTATATCCTCTGTGAGAGCAGTATAAGCTAACTTATAACGCTCTCTTGCCTCTTGCGTGCTCTGGCGATGCATATGAGCCCTGTGCAGCGCAGACCACGACATCATCGCATCGAATAAGGTTTTATGAAAAAGACCCATCTTTAGCAGCATGACGTTGTATAGGTTTTCATGTGTATTATTGCGAAGTATGCAAAAGCGGGTCATGATGTCGGTAAAATGTCGCAGGACGTCTGCATCCTTTGCCTGGATAGTTACGGTACGATCGAGCTTATTATCCTCGCATGTTTGCTGTTGGACCATCATGGGGTCGCCCGAAAAGATGTCCGTATTTTCGTGAAACAAAGCCCCGGGCTCCGGGGGGACCCAGCTCTCAAGCCAGCTGGTATCGAACAAACCCTCGTCTAGAGCGGTCAGATCATCTGGGCTCGCCATTTCGAATGAGTCCTGGTTGGCCTCTCTGTGCTCGGTTGCGCAAGACCCAGCATTCGCCGATGCCCACACGGGACTTCTCTCAGGTCGGCTATCTCGCGATTCATCTTGCGGGGTCCACGCCTGTCGCAGACTTGAGCGTGAAGCGTTCTCGGTAGTCGGGTACGCACAACTCAGCTTCAAGCGTTGGCAGGAGCTACAGACTGGCCGGCGCTCGTCGCAACGTACCTTGCGCTGGCGGCAGGTAAAACATCCCGTCCTCGACCTCCTCTTACGAGCTATGGGATGAGTCGAATCCATGAGTTCCCTGCTCCGTCAAGAACCTGCACAAGAGTGTGTAGAATGATGTTTCTGCATCCGAGATCGCGAGGACAAGAGGTTCATGTGATTAACCCCAGCACAGAAACCATCCGGCGCAAGCGAGCTGGCCCCACATTCTCACGATTAGATTACATAGATATCCGAGCACAACGAGTGGTTATCGGTCATGACCATCCTTGTAAATTATGACTCTGAAGAATAAGAATTTAAAAATGAGTTCATAGGAACCATCCTCGAGGTGTGGTTCATGCTTGATTTAGTGGCTATGTATGATGAGTGTCCGCCTTTGCAAAATTACAGTAGTGCAAAAATGAATTTATTCACTGGTCTTCTCGCCACCATAACGGAGGTTTCCTCATACTGGAGTTATCTTTAAAGGAATACATTGTGTCAACAGGGACTGCTTTCGCATATCTTGTTCTGTATGCTGACCCTTGTACCCTGTGGTATGGATGAGAATGCTTTGCGAGCTGCACCTCTCTGTCTTCGTACGAAAGCCGTCAAACAGGAAGACTTTCTCTTACCACAGACGAACTGCGCGGCAGAAGTGTGTTCTTTTCGTACGGGAAATGCTTGCGAATATGCAAAGCAATATCTCTACGTCGAGCTACCCAAACACCTTCTTTAGAACTGATATACTCGACGAAGTCTTGAACAGCCTTCGAGCGGCCTGGTTTACCACTGATGCGGCAATGCAAACCCACTGTCATCATTGCCGGTTGTCCATTTAGGCCTTCAGCATACAGTGTATCAAAGGTATTCTTCAGATATTCGGTGAATGCATCAACAGAGCCCCAGCCGTGGGGTACACAGTATTTGAGATCGTTGCAGTCGTAACTTCGATATTGTTAGTTTGACGTGTTTTATAATAAAATTGCTGGAAAGCACTAACGTGTAAGGTATCATTAGCATGCCTTGCGCAGAGTCCGAGTGCTTTTCTGCTGGCACATCCACCCAGTAAGGCAAATCATCCGCGTAGGAGTCAGCCTCCCAAAGCAAAGGTGTTGCGAGTTCCTGATAAACTTCATGCACCAGAGCTTTCGAATGCGGAGAAAGACGACCGTAATACCAACCCTGTGGAAACTCTCCAGTCAGAGACTTTAAGCAGTCCATCTGACGATGGATCAGCGATTTTTCTTCTTCCGGACTCATGTTATGGTAATCAACCCATCTGGTAAGAGTAAGATACCTTCTGTTAAAATGATTTCTCAAGATATGGTTGGTACACTTACCGATATCCGTGGGATGCTATCTCATGCCCTCCGGTGTGGAAAGCTTGGGCAACACTGGGATTCTTTTCGAATGCCATACCGACACCGAATACAGTCACCGGATAATGGAAATTCTCAAAAATATCCAGCAGTCTCCAAACTCCTCGACGTGACCCATAGTCATAATCGCTTTCGACGTTGACAGCGCGCTCAGCTATGCGAGGGGCGATATGAGCCTGCTCCCAAAGGTTGCTCTCGGACTGAGAATCACCATTCAATACTGTTCTTTCCGCACCCTCCTCATAGTTGATCACGAACGACACAACAATCTTAGCACCGCCGGGCCACTCTGGATTCGGGCGATGGCGACCAAAGCCGACATGATCTCGAGGAAAGTCATATTTGGTACCTTTTAGAGGATCTTTGTTCAGCAATTCTTCGTAGGTCATCTTGACCAACCTCGTCCGATTAGAATTCTAGAGAACAGAAGTATTATTTCCAGTAGTATACCCAACCACAAGTGAGAAGCAAGTAGCATAGCTAATGTAGCCAATGTGGAATCGCCATGGTAGTAACCTGTGGACTCAAACATGATAGAATGATAAGGGATGCGACAAGCGAGAGATATCGGCTATTCTGCTCGGGTCGGCTGTCTCATGGTGTTAGCGATTTGGTTGCTCGGCTATCATCACCGAAGGTTACGTTTCGGATGTTGAGAATTGCTTTCAAATAGCTTGGTCCTCGGGGTTCATAGACGACCTGAAGTTATTCAAACATTCGACAAAGACTGCAGCTGCCCCAATTTCAATTGGTCATCTCGTTTTCACCATTCACTTTTTGCTAAACCGAGTAACAATGGCAACCTCTACGGCAACCGCACCTTCATACGTCGAGTTTAATTACGACGGTGAATGGGGCCACAAGCGAGAGATTCTGACGGGTGATAGAGCAAAACCCACTTTCCACGACATTCCTGTCATCGATCTAGCTGGCAGTTTCAGTGACGATGTGGAAGTCCGGCAACAAGTCGCACGAGACATCGCTCACGCTTGCGAGAATGTCGGGTTTTTCTACATCAAAAACCATGGCATTGCTCAAGCAACAATGGACAAAGTCATGGACGGAGCCCGTCGCTACTTTGACAAGCCTCTTGATGTAAAGCTTCGTGAACATATCTACTTGAGCAAAGATATGAGGGGCTATGAACCGGTTCACGGAGCCAACGTCGACCCTAACAAGTCCAAAGGAGGTAAGTGATAAATTACAAAGTTACGAAAGTTGGACTTTGAACGCCACTAACGCCTGGAATAGATCGCAAAGAGTCGTTCCTTCACAACTACGAGCCCGAATGTGATCCCGTGCCGCCTGTGCTAACTGAAGAGCAGCGTTCGCTATTCCACCAGAATCTGTGGCCTGCGGACGACCCCGATTTCAAGAAGCTTTGCTTTGAATATGACAGAAACATGCTCGTCCTCATGAGAAAAATGGCACAGATGTTTGCGCTCGCCCTTGGTCTAGATGAGCACTTTTTTGATCACAAAGTCACCCACCCTCTTACATCATGCAAAATGATTCATTACCCTCCGCAGGAGGCATCTAGCAAGGACGAGACCGGTATCGGTGCTCATACTGACTTTGTTTGTAAGCTCTCAAGGATATCTGCAAAGCAAATCCCTTCTGACTAACATTTAAAAGGCTTTACTATGCTTCTTCAAGACAGTGTGGGCGGCCTTGAAGTCTTGAACGCAAATGCGGAATGGATTCCGGCCAAACCCATACCGGGAACTTTCGTTATCAATGTCGGGGATTTCATGATGCGGCTCACCAACAACAAATTCCTGTCGACTGTTCATCGTGTGACAAATATTTCGGGCAAGGAGAGATATTCGATCCCCTGGTTCTGCTCATTTAACCTTGATGCTCTAGTCGAGGTATGACGTGTGACGATTTGCTGAAACACATATAATGACAGTCCACTAGATACTACCGAACTGCATCACCGAAAATCAGGTTTCTGCATACGAGCCCATTACTGTGAGCGAGGTGAGATCGCCGACCTGCACTGTGTTTGAAAACTATCGTACTAATATTACCTCAGTATTACAAAAATCGCCTCGCTCGACAGAGAGAGAAAGGTTTGCAGAGGCAAAAGATATGGGCAAAGAGCGAAGAAACGACTCACTAGATACGTCCATTTGTCAGGGGTGGAATCAAATACAAATTTTAGAGGCCCCCGGGAGTGAAGATCAATGACACTGGCTACCTAAAATATCGACATATTTGACAGGAGGTTGCGGACAGTTCGCAAGATCTGATAAGAGATTTTATACGGAAAACTTGTTTTGTAAATACATTATCGAAGTTATGTACGAGATACATTCGTAAATATAGCAGCTTGTTGCGAGGATTGATTTTCAAGACCCAGCATTTCTCTTAGGCACCCGCACTGCTCCGTAGCTTAACCCTAAAGTTGTTAACAGAAAGGTGCTTCTTGTAAAAGATTTAGCCGAAGCTGCCAGTTGAATTTGCCATACGATGGAAACCGTTTTCTCCTTGTTTAATAACCTATTTCTTATGCTTGGCTTGCTGTCAAAACACTAGTGGTTAACTAGTATTGGGCTTGGTGGGTACGAATCCAGCAAGCCGGTTACAGATATGCAAGGAAAAATACGACCAAATACCCCTAAATACGTATTACAGCGTAAAAAAACGGGGCCTCGTCTTCGGTGGAATGATCCATTTTTCATGCGCCCCCGGCCCAACATACTCTTCTAACGTGCGATAATTTGGCGCAAGACTCTATTGGTATGGGTACGAAAGTCCTTGAACTGACGAATGTCTCAAGTTGACTTTTACAACGATAGCTCTACGTGCTGTATCTTATTGTTTTATTTCCACTTTCATTTACCGAGTGGTGTCATATTGAGAGTCCTGCGCCATTGGTAGTGTTCTTATCAGTATTGACTTGACGCTTTGCGTGATCGTGACGAAGAGATGGAAGATGTGGTACAGCAGGGTCGCCGGCCCAGAGGCAGAGGCAAACAGAGGCCCTGCGATTTTTGTCGATTGCGAAAGATAGCATGTATCTTGGAATCCCGGCCTCCTTGTGCCAAATGCAAGAAATCCGGGCGAAGCTGTACCTTTGAGAAAGATCCGCCACCGAGGGCACCTGGCGGATCGACTCAATCAGGCTACGAGATGGACAACCAGGGTGGCTTGTCCTTGGAACAGCTTCAAGTTCCATCGGACTATGATTGGGAAGTTGCATCATTCCGGCGCGAAATATCAATTCCCTTTGACTCAATGTACGACACCTACGCGCCTATCGGATTACCAACATCAGCTATTGACCTGGCGAGTCCTGCACATTTGTCCACTTACAACAACGGCATGTCATTCTCACTTCCAAATGAGCATACAGATCGAGGCATGGAATTCGAGCATACTGATGACCGACTACGCCAAAATTCGCCCCGTTTGTCCAACCATTCATCAACGCAACTTTTAGAATCTAACTTCTCTTCGAGATATATTGGGCCCACATCAGAGACTGATCCGATTTTGCGCCAGAGATACAAGTTTGATGAAGCAGGATACCGTCTTTCCAAATTTCGCGGCTTTCGTAACCTGGATCCAGCCGCTCAAGCCCCTTCTGTAATGCTTCTAACACCACTGCAAGTTTCAATGGAATTGGCCGACTGTATCGTACCGCAACCATTGTCAACCATAGTCCAGGATCTTTCGGAATACGGAAACATACTCATCGGCCTTTTCAATCGATTTGTTGAGCCTTATTACCCTGTATTGGGTTTCTCAGAGTTGAAACCAGATGACAAGTGCAAGTCGCTCCTTGCCATGGTTTATAGCATGGCTTTGCCCTGGAGATCATATGATCCAAATCTACCATGGGTTCAATTCAACGTGAAACCAATGACTCGCGCTCAACTTCCAGATCAAGATAAAATGCACCAGTTTGTGTGGGGCGAGATATCTAGGGAAATGCATGCACCGGACTATTCAACGATCAGCGCGTGCTTATTACTGATGGAACGAAAGAGATCACATATTTTTGTGGCTGACAGCTCTTTTGATACTTGCCTCGTCGCAATAACCAAATCTTTGGCTTTTTCGTTAGGCTTACATATTGATTGCGACAGTTGGAACATGGACCCAAACGAGAAAACCAAACGAAGGCTCCTCTGGTGGTTGGTTTATGTTCAAGATATTTGGACATCCACTGCTCATGGACAGCCTCCAAATATCAGATCTGATGAGTTTGATGTCCCTCCACTGTCATCTGATCAGCATTCTACATCTTTAAACCACCCACCTGCAATCACTAATGAGCCCACAAAAGCAAATTGGGAAATATCAGCGACGTTTCTCCACCTCCTGGAGTTAACTCGAATTCTAGATGATATACATCAATCGTTATTGTAAGCATTCTTACAGTGAGAATATAGACTCGAGCTTACGAACTCAGTGCCATACGAAATGCCAAACGCTTATCTACAGATCTCAATGCTACATCGGAGACTTTTCAGTCGCTTAAAACACAACTTTTTGACTGGAAGACAAGCTTCGATCACCTATCATATTTGGAAGCTGCCAGAGATCCAGATGATGTTTTTGGTCTCGGGAGCTTGCTGGTAGCATATCAATATTGCCATGTACTCATTTACAGGGTCGCACTACGTGTTTTCAAGGACGATGATCAATACGAGGTTTATCACGAGGAAGCGCTACAGTTTGTTCAGAGAATGTTGCTTGATTTCTCTGAAATGAAACCTGCGTGCTTCGATTCTTTTTGGTTTTCTTGTAAGCCTGACATGTCTTAAATTGGCATATCTCTCTGACACTACATGCAGGGTCTCGTGCACATTTCAATGCTATCTGCGACTTTCTAGTGCTTCTCCGTGCCATTTCTCACACAGACTACAATCGAACACGCGCCGAAGAATTAATCTCTAAATATCGCCATTGGCTGTGGATGCGCAGTAAATCATTCGAAATTGTTCGGATGAGTCTTGTCCGTCTAGACTCCATAAAAGCCGAATTTTGAGTTTCGTAAAATGTGCCGGCAAAGACAGGTTGTTATAGAATTGTTAGCCGCTCTCAGGTGATGGCCAAAAGATGAATATTATTAATGAGCTCAACACCATATTTTCTGATCTGCCTCTTTGCTATTGTCTCAGGTATAGCATCAATGGTATCTAGATGGGTAACTCCAAATAACCACTATTACAAATGCGACGAAGAATATGTAGGTCCTCACAGTGCAATTATGAGGCATATTAAAACAATAATAACCAGAATTCCCGTCACCTAAGCTAACAGTTTGTCTCGGCCACTTTCGATGGAAATGAACTTGCTTGGTTGGATGACCAGCCCCGGAGGTCTTGGAAACAGAATCTACCGACATCCGATGAAGCTACTCCACATCACTTCGCCAAACGTTCGCGATCATGCTCTGACAAATTTGCAAACTATCTCCTTCGTGCAAAAACATTGTATGCGTATTATCAGAACGTCCGTACGGAAATCTAGAAATCACATTGTTGCTGCTTCCATCTCAAGAGTGTACTTCCTCCAAGCAGTTTCTCCCTGACAAGGATTACCGGTTGAGACATGCATTTCACCTTTCCTCAAGTCGTAGATCACGCAGGCAACAGTCATGGTTTTGTCGCCACCGGACGCTGCTCCGTATTTTTCGATTCCCTTTTCAGCATGTTCGCATAGACTGCGGGGATATGACGCATGATCAGAAAATGCCGTCTTCAGATTTTCGACTGTCAGACTCGGTTGGCTAATCTGTTGACGTAAAGAAGACGTCTTAGAATCAAGCTCTGACTGATCCTGCGATGGCAATTTCAGTTGGTCAACACCTTTGTTGTCTTTCTCTGTAGGGAGGGTGGCTGGTGGTGAAAGGTCCTTTGCAGCTGGAACTTGTTTGGGCATTGTCTGAGACCAGGAAATAGCCTTGTTTTCTTTGGAGTAACGCAGGCCAGTCTTCAGTAATTGTGCTAGTCTTCTATCACGGAATAGTGATGAGCCCCCGGGATAAGAATCACTTGAATTCGGAGACTGGGCATCAAGCATCGCAGGGGAATTGTAGTGGTTCGCGTGAGTAATTAGAAGATTATCACTTTCAGGTCCACAACCCAGGTCAACGGCCTCTGGGTAAAGTATATATTTGCTCGACGGTGTGAGTTCGATGTCCATTGCCAAGTCTAAAGATGCCACCATCAAATTTCCCGACACATGTCGTGGAAAGGTGGACAGGGCTTTTATCCCAGCTGCAAAGTTGGAGCAGTGGAGATACATTGCACGAGCAAGCGAGCTTGGCAAACATAGACGTGATGGAATATCATCCGCGGTAGTCCACAGGGAATTAGCACACAGTCCAAGTCCTCGAGAATTCATGCCTGATCTTGCCAGTTGACCAGCTTCTGTTAGGGCTATAATTCTTCTGGGCCCGGGGGTTGTAGCAGGGTTTAACTCCTCTCTCGTACTCATATGACTCTCAAGCACAATGATAGTGTCCAGATCATGAAGCCAAGCTGACATGTCCCAGTTCTGTGCTACAATCGCAGAGCCGTCAGGACCCAAGTAGGCCATACTTGTACACTCGCCGACTTCGTGACCCGTAAGTCTCGCTAAGTCATACCGTGCATTGAGCAGCAACACGTCCTGGAGCTCAACCATCGCCCCAGAGGCGATTCCTTTCATCTCCTCCAGGCCATCGGGGAAAATTTTCTCAATCGTTGGGAGATATGATTCATTGATATATCTCATGCAGACCGCTTCCGGAGGCAAGGAGGAAGAAGCTTTGTAACGATTAACATTGGTTTGTACTTTGTCGCGGGCCTGCGTGCCATGAGAATGGCCTCGCTCCCAGGATGTACCCGAGACAACGACGTGCTGATAGTGGCCAGGCATCTCAGTCACAGTTTAGATCGAAAGACAAGCGTTCAAGGTCAAAGAGCACAGATAGAGAATCCGCTTTGCTGCAATTGTGTTTTGCACATTAATCTTGCCGTGGTATCTTTTGGAAGACATATTACCTACGACTGCTTGAGATGCAAATCCACTCCACAACCTGCTAGTATATTCTATCAGTGACGATAATCCGTTACTCCCCGCCAATGAACCAAGCGGCGAGGTGAACTCGAGGACGGCGAACGAAGAAGTATCCACCTGCGGCGACGCTATCTTGTTAGCGTCGCCGCTCCCGAGGTTGCGATCATCAGCCTTCCTGTGATTTGCCAGTCGACTCCGAGTTCGACGGCGAGACGTTGCCGGTGGTTTTTGCTGTCCATGAACTTCGATGATATGGCTTTGTGACAATGCAGAATGTTCATGGCCCCCGGTGTTATCTCGCCCTCTTCTACACGTTTGTTTCTTTCCCCGCAGTGGCTTGTCCATAAGCTCCTCCTTATCAATAGGATGGATCCCATCTTGGTCACCATATATGAACAACAAGGTCTGGAGTGAAAGCAATCTACATTAATACCTGTCTGTCTCACAGTGGTCCTTGAAAACTTAACTTCCTCCAAGTCGATTGCAACATTTCTACCATACAACATGGAAATTGAGAAACCCCCACCCGCTGAGGCGACAGCACAAGATGTTGAGTCTGCGGACTTGAAGAATATCAAGTCCACGGACGCTGATTTGGCTCTCAAAGTGTATGAGCTCGACGTTACTGAAGCTGAGATCGCTACTGTCAGTCACCGGAAACTAGTCCGCAAGATTGATCTACGACTCATTCCAATTGTGGGTTATGCCGCACACGCACGATATTCGGACAATCTTTTCTGACACTAAAATCTATAGATGATGGCAGCCATTACTTTATTCACAATGGATAAGGCCACTTTGTCCTATTCGTCGATCATGGGAATCAAGAAGGATGCTCATCTAAGTTCTAATGAGTATGCCTGGCTCGGAAGTATATTCAGTCTTGGTTATTTGTTCGCCAATTTCCCATGTGCTCTGATTATACAGAAGGTACCCCTGTCTAAATGGGTTGTTGGAACCATGACAATTTGGGGAATTTTACTTGCTTGTATGGCTGCTGGGAAGAACTATGGCTCCTTGTTTGCCATAAGGCTACTTCTCGGGTATTCATGTCCTCGTCCTCCTCCATTCCAAATGATGTCTGACTTGTCGCAGGATTTTCGAGGCCAGCATAACTCCTGTATTTGTGATCATGACAGGAATGTGGTACACTCGAGAGGAACAAGCTGCTCGTTTAGGTCTTTGGTACTCTGGGGTTGGTCTGGCCACAATAATTGGCTCACCAATTGCTTGGGGACTGGACAGTCCTTCGGCATCTACCGGAAGTCTTGCGAGTTGGCAACTCCTCTACGTCGTATTCGGCGCAGTAACTGTTGCCTTGGCGATTTGCTTCTACTTTACAGTTCCGGACTCCCAGCTCTCGGCCAGCTTCCTTACACCCGCTGAGCGAGTTGTAGCAATCAACCGGATTCGAGTCAATCAACAGGGAATTGGAAATCGAAAATTCAAGGCTTACCAAGCAATAGAGGTTTTGAAGGATCCTCGAACGTATCTCTACTTTTTGTTTCAGTTCATTGCAAACATAGGATATGGTGCAGTCGGCACATTCGGATCGCTCATGCTCGTGTCCCTGGGATTCAAATCACGAGCTGCCTTGATTATGACTCTACCACATGGAGCGACTACCTTCGCTGGTGTCATTGGTTGTTGTTATTTTGCTTCGAGAATGAATGACCGCACGTTGTGGGCTGGTGTCTCTGCTATTTTTGGCATTGTATTTGGGGCATGTCTCTATGGCTTGGAGAATAATAAGTGGGGATCCGTCATCGCTTTCTACGTAAGTTCTAAAAGCTCCATACATACGAATGAAAGAGACTGACGAGGTGTGCCTCAGTTCCAACAAGTCTTCGTGGCTGCCTACATCTTGAATTTTAGCCTCGTCAGCGCTAACACCGCTGGACACACCAAAAAAGTCCTCACAAATTGTGTGTTACTGCTCGGTTCCACGAGCGGTAGTATGACTGGGCCGCAAATCACCAAGAATGTAAGCGTCTTGATCTTTTATTATTGCGCTTCGTTTTGCTGACGGGTTCGACGCAGGATCCTAACTATCGGAAAGTGAAGCTGGTGATGATGTTGGCTCCAACTATATGTCTAGTACTTCTTGCCTGCATTCGCTTGATTAATGTGGCTGAGAACCGAAGACGGGATAAGTTGGATTCGAGAGACGAACGTGTTGCTGATAGCGAATTTTTGGATTTGACTGATGGAGAAAACAAGGAGTTTAGATACCAGATGTAGCTGAGATTATATGATCTCCTACCGGACATTGAAAATTTCTTTGATGTCCAGTAAATGCTCGGAAGTCTTGGTAGCGACTTTTTCTGGCAGCTACCTAGGTACAATCGGTCCTGTTACTCCCACATAAGTTTACTCTATTTTCCTGTGTTTATTAGTGCTGATATTTTGCTTTTCGGATAATTAAATAATCAATATTCACATTGTATATTGCGCTCATCACTTTCCTGTATTCAGATCTTTCATATTAGATGCTATAGACGCATTTCTACAATCTACAACCACTTCTTAGGGAGTGCGAGGGTATATTCCCACTGATGCCCAGACTGTGCTAAGCTGACTCTCGCAGTGTTGAACAGCTTTCACAGATTGCTTCTGCACCTAGGGCATCAAAATACTAACATAAGAAAGCCATACTCTACAACAGAGTTGCTCGCTTGAGCAGGTGATCAGGCTTGAAGCAGGCGCCTTTTTAATTTTCTCTCTCCATCGGATTATTTCGTACTTAAGTCCATCCTTCGACGGACTATGAAGTTGTTGTAAGTTAGTAATCAATTTGGCCTTCATAACGTTTGAAGAGCCGCTTAGTTTACAGAACAAGATATTGATAGTATCTAGGTATGAGATATAAAAAGTGTTCGGCTGATATCGTAGAGATGATGACATATGCAAATACACGATATGAGAACGAGAACATGTTGCTGTTGGATATATTACTTGAAGTTGTCCCAGAGACAGGCCGTTCCTAGAAACTAGCTGCTAATGAAAGTGTATAGACTTTCAAGGATTCGAATCTAATACTCCAGTTTAATGATTAAACAATGATTTGTACTTACTTCAGGCAATAAAAGAATGGCATAAAAGCTAAGATTAATTCTCGCAATGCTCGCTACTATTATGATAATTCATCAGATTCCGATTGGCAATAGCTTATCGCTTGCGCTTCTCTATCTGTTAGAGACACCAATCATTTTGAGCTTGCTATTTGATGTGACACGAGTCACGTGTGTTGCAAAAGGTATAGGTTCCTTCCAATAGTATCTACATACAGCTAGCTGATTATTAAATTTATAGGGTTGCATACCAAAACCTTTGTTCATCATTGCCCTCCAGTGTTTCTAAGGCAAGTGAGACGTCATAGAGACTTTATACGAAGCTATTCTCTGTTATAAAACACTGGTCGCTATACATCAAGCGATTTAAACTGCCACTTCTATTCACAATCGAGTGAAATTGCTGATTCGCCGTTTGCGATGGATGCCCCAGTCTCGTGGTATGGAACTAGGAAGAATAAGGTTATTTGAAAGTTCCAGTGAGGATGCATGTTTATATATGCTGCCTAGAGCAATCTAGATGTGGGCTTCCGAAATCCCTTGGAACTCCCGGATGAATGATTAAGCTAAGTTTTCTTAATATTCCTATACTAAGTAATTAATGTGAGGTTAATATAAAATTGCCTGCTTCCAAGAATAGAGATCTAGATTGCCGAACCTTAACCCTAACCCTGCTATCCTGGGCAGCCAATCAGCGAGCGCGCACTCCCCTGTCGGCGTGCAGGCGCTCCACCGGAATTTACCCGAGAAGATCCACGGGCGCGTCTGGATCGGGACGTCATTGATGGGGAGCCTGAAAGATAAGGACAAAAGAAAACGAATTTAGCCGTGCCAGGCACCGCAAAGGGAAAGAGCGATGGAGGGGCATTTCTGGCCTTCCCCGCGCTGCCGCGGATAATTGCAGCTGCCTCGGTGGCTCCCAGTCAGTCTAGGCAAGTGCTGCTACGTGTAACGCCAATCATGGAGCAGTTTGTGTTCAGGTGATCTTTTTGCACCTCCACCATTGCTTTTCCTTCTTTCTTTCTCTCTCTCCTTTTTGTGTATATATAATCCTGGGGCCGTTCGCTCTTTCTTTTCTCCCCTGTCGTTTCCTCCGTCTTCATCTTCATACTCTACCATGGCTGTCGTCGCTCCCTCAAAACCAAACATTGGCGTTTACACCAACCCAAACCATGACCTGTGGCTTGCCGATGCGAAGCCCACTCTTGAAGAAGTGCAGAAGGGCGACAGCCTGAAGTCTGGCGAGGTCACGATAGAAATCAGAAGCACCGGAATTTGCGGGTATGTCACGATTGAGAGATGCGCATAATATATATACACTTTTAGTGCGGTGCTGATTTTGATGCGCACTACAGTTCAGATGTCCACTTCTGGCATGCCGGCTGTATTGGCCCTATGATAGTAACAGGCGACCATATCCTCGGCCATGAGTCGGCCGGTGTCATAATTGCCGCTGCGCCCGATGTCAAGACCCTCAAAGTCGGAGACCGCGTCGCCGTTGAACCTAATGTCATTTGCAACAAGTGCGAGCCATGTCTAACTGGACGTTATAATGGATGTGAGGCCGTCGAGTTTCTGTCAACACCCCCCATTGACGGATTACTTCGTCGCTATGTAAACCACCCAGCCGTTTGGTGCCACAAAATTGGAGATATGAGTTTTGAGAACGGTGCTTTGCTAGAGCCCTTGAGTGTCGCTCTAGCTGGTATTGACCGCGCGGGTGTGCGTTTGGGAGACCCGGTGCTTGTTGCAGGAGCCGGTCCCATTGGCTTGGTGTCACTGCTCTGTGTGCGAGCCGCTGGTGCTTCGCCTATTGTCATCACCGATATTGACGAGGGTCGTCTGAAGTTTGCCAAAGAGCTTGTCCCAGATGTGCGCACTTATAAGGTTCAGTTTGGCAAGAGCGCAGAAGAGAATGCTGCGGGTGTATTGACTGCGTTGAACGACGGCGATGCCGATGCAGTAGATGCCATCCGTCCCCGTGTGGCACTGGAGTGCACTGGAGTCGAGAGCAGTGTCGCATCTGCCATCTGGAGTGTGAAGTTTGGCGGCAAGGTCTTCGTGATTGGCGTGGGTAAGAATGAGATGCAGGTCCCCTTTATGCGTCTGAGCACCTGGGAAATCGACCTACAATACCAGTACCGATACTCCAACACATGGCCCAAGGCCATCCGCCTGGTCAAGAACGGTGTCATTGATTTGCAAAAACTGGTCACCCACAGATTTGCCATCGACGACGCTCTCAAGGCTTTCGAGACGGCAGCGAACCCAAAGACGGGAGCTATCAAGGTCCAGATCATGAGCTCGGAAGAGGAAGTTGCAGCAGCTACGAAGGCAGCCAACGGTGCATAGTTGTTTGGGCATTTACTACCTATCAATTGACGTCAATGGGAGTTAATCTTTAGTAGTTGGCTGTTTTTTTTTTTAAGACGCATTCTGTATAGACAGTTTCAAATATACCTAATTATTGACTCCATGTACTTCAAGAAATATATATCTACGCACTGCAACATTGGAAGCCGTCTACTTATATACTACCTGGGGTAGTACCTGGTAGGTAGAACTAGATTTATTGTTCATCCTTTACCTACCTAGGTACTTTGTGTGTGGGTATTTATGTGGAAAGCCTACCTAGGTAGGTACCTCTTGCGAAGTTTATTGCTATTCTTCTGTGGCTGACATTCCAAGGGTGGTACCACATCTGACTTAGCCCGTCACCATAGGGCTAGGGATTTGGGCTAATTATTTCCTCTTTCTATGATGCTATCTATGTATAATTGAATTAATTGATATATATTTATATATAATTATATATAATTAGCTGACAAGCAAAAGTTCCAATCTTTGTACAACCGTGTATGCACCCTTCTCTATATCACTTGCGCTCGTTGAAGAGAAACAGAAATCTATATGTTTTCCCCTTTCCGTCTATTTCCAAGGTTCTATTTCCCTTCCTCAATGGTTTGGTATTTCTATCCGCACGCCCTTGCGTGGTCGAAGATCCTGTCACTCTCTATTGCAAAAGCTCTGCCTTTGCCTCTTTTCTCTTCTCCCTGTCTGTCCTCCACTTCTCTCCCCATTTCCACTCAATCCACACCAGTGGGCTGCATAGTGCAGTCACCGCCGCGAGGACGACAAACGTATTCCGGATACGAATCGCGTCGATCATCGGCTGTACAACACTCACACCGACAGCCCCGAGACTGCATCTAGCCAAGTTGTTCACAGCCGTCGCCCCGGCTCCGCCTGACGGGAAACAGTCAACCATCATGGCGGAATTGATGCTGAAAATTGCCGTGGCAGTGAACGCAATCAGAAACTGGAGGGCTAGCGAGATGAGAAGATTCGAGATTGCTTCTCGGTTCACGTCGTTCAGCTCATAGCTTGCTCCGTATAGTGCTGTGACGATGATAAACACGCCTGATAGATAGGGCATTGGTGATAGGCGTGCGCGCTCGTAAGGGAAGTACTTGTCGCCTTTGAGCACGACGTCCTCCGGGATTTGGTGCTGGCGTCGGTAGTGCTTTGCGACTAGTCGGAAGTTGTGGTCCATGAGCTTTCCCGTTAAGATCGAGCCGAGGACGCATCCGACTCCGTTGGGGAGAAAACATAGACCTAGTTCTATGTCGGTGAGAGTAGGGAATTCCTGTTTGAGGACTGTGGTGGTTGAGGATGTGACCATGCTCCACACAGCATAGATCAACGCTCCCCACACAAGAAGAAGGAAGATGTCTTTCTCTAGGAACATTTTCAACGGGATAAAAACGGACTTGAAAGCCACTGATGCCGTCTTCCGGGGATTTGCTGTTGAAGGACGACTCGACACCCATTCTTTTGGTTCAGAGACAATCCAGTAGATGAAAGGCTTGTGAATACCGTGCAGGTGAACGCTCCCGTCTCCAGCTACACTGCGGTGTGTCTCTGGGAGGAAGGTGAGCAAGAAGACCAGGACAAGGGTGCTCAAGATGAATAGAAACCAGAATATGCTGCGGAATCCCCAGACACCGTTGAGAATACCACCAATCACCGGCCCTAAAGCCTGTCCGATCATGCGTAGTCCACTATTCGTTCCGATGAAACCACCTCCTAGTTTCGTTAGTGTCCAGATATTAAATGTGGAGTGCATATCAGAATGTCCATACTCTCGCCTGGCGTAGCAACATCGGCAATCACGCCGGTTGCGATGCTTATTGTGGCAGCACTGCCTGCGGCCTGTACCCCTCGAAGGACAAGGAGCATGGCATAGTCGACGGTGAAGGCTAGTGCCAGGTTGGCAGCAACGTACACGGCGAGTGTGCTAATGAAGATGACGCGGCGGCCGTAAATATCTGACCACGGGCCCCAGAATGAAGGGGCGATCCCCTGGACAACCATGTAGACGGTAACGGTCAAAGCGACGAGGGATGTACTCGTGTCAAGGTCCGTCGCAATGGTGTCAATGGCAGGGAAGTAGATATTGGAAGATAGCGGAGAGAACATGGCAGCTAAAGAGACGATATAGACTAGCACCCATTTTTGTCGTTTGGTGAAAACGTGATAGGGGGCTTTTTCTAGATCTCGGAGGCTGTTGGCTCGTGACTCGAGTGGAATTGATGAGACGTCTGAATTTGTCGGAAGCTCTTCAACTGGGGTCGAACAACCACTGAGAGATAATTCTGACAGGAACGGTGATTTTTGACTTTCTTGGGGTTTCTGAATCAAATCCATGTTGTATTGTGATAGGCAATTACTTGCCAATGCAAGATCTTGAACACTCGAGGGTTAACGTCTTCTATGGCCGGAGACAAGCATTGGTCAGAAATTTCACCGATGAAAGTTAATGGGAGTTTGTTCGTGTCGGTTCGGGACGAAACACGAGGTTATCTACCTTGCGCAGCATGGCAGTGTTGTGTTGACACACTTCCTGTTCAGGAGACAGATTCATCATTCCAAGCTCCCTTCTCAGGAGGATCATCAAGCTGCAGCCAATGAGGGGATCGGGACAAGTCGGTATACTGGGATCCCCGATGATGATTATCATCCCGTGTAGATCTTCTAGGCATACTCCGTACATGAGGCAAACGTAGCTTGGCGCCCATTTTATTCGAGGCTCCTGATCGTCTCGGTTGAAGCGTCGATCCGGCAATCACCCTGAATCGGTGAGTCGTCAAATTTTAATTATGAATCATGAATCATGAATCTCATATCACACATTTCGCGTGGTGGATGGTCAAGCTTTTTGCTCAACCCTGTACCGAGTTCTCTACGGCGTAGAAAGCGTTACATACACTCTTAAGATGCCGAGAAAGATTCATCCTCGAGTGAACCCTTCCGAGCCAAGTCACCCACCGCGGACTATTGACATCTATTAGCTCGCATTGACCATATCATCCACTGATAGTTCAAAGTTCATACCTTTACAGAGCACAAGGGGTACGCGTTCCTAGCAGATCAGTCAGCGCCCTTTTTGTGACTTTACATGTGAAAAAGTTAAAATTCAGAATTGACGTGTCTCGGATTTCCATGTTAAGCTTCAAAACAATGGATCTGCGTATAGACTGTGCCAAGCCGGTATCAGTATATCAAATCACTCGAATAAACGACTCATTCCAGGCCGTTTCAGCGCACGGTCTCCAAACATCCTGATTCTGTTTTTGCTTTTTCTTTCGCCAAGGGATGAAATATTCGTCACCCGCATATATTGGCCAAGAGACACGCGTCCGGACAACACATGAATACGGAGTATATATTTGGGAGTTTCAGTATCTTTGCGCTTTACATTACGTAGTCCTAGGTCTCGTCAGTCTCGGTCCTCGGAGGAATGTGGTTTTATACAACGATGTTGCCCAGCTAAAACGAAGCGGGGCCTCTACGTCTGTCAACCAATGGGTATGCTTGGAACATTCTCATTAAGAGACAATATTAGTTTATAATGGAATTTTCGTGACGGATTGCTTATATGGGAACATCATGAACCTTTATAAGATCTCCCCTGATTTGTTTCAGGAAGTGAACCAATGACAGTGCCGTATTGCCTAATGAACGAGCCACTCACCTGATCGGGTTAGGTCACTCTATAACGAAAATTGAGAATTGACGTCATGGCTAAAATTGATTTGTTATGGACAGACAGGTTTGCTATCTACTATTTTCCAAGCTGTCATACTAGCAAAGAAAAAGGCGCACAGAGTAAGGGACTTTCCAGAGAACGGTGACCAGACAGTTATTAATACCGTCCTTCGCAGTCAGTCTGTCAGCATCTTGCATTGCCAAGACTTTGATGAGTCAGACATACAGCAGCTTATGTGATCTCAGAACGTAACATGATTGGCCCCGAGTCACAGCTGCTGTGCCACACCTAACCCTATGTCGTATATTGTCTTGCGCCACAGCAAAGAGGCTCCTTCCTCCCACAACAAGCGTGAGATCAACAACAACGCAACTTCGCAATGGCAAATGTGATCACCGATTGAGCTGTTTTTTTTTGCGTATTCTATATATCTTGCTTCCTGCGCCAGACCTCGGCCGTATCAGTGGAGAACATTCTGATTGATGTCATCGCTGGCGATCTAACTAACGTACGGAGGAGTCTCGCTCTGTGCTGTGGGCGGCGCCCGTCACCCGTGTACATCGCTCTCCGCCACCACCGAGAGCCCGAAGCCCATACTACGTACGTATTTACATACATAATTGGCTACGCTACTAAATAGCTATCCATCCCACCATGCCCATATCCCGTGACTTGCAAAACACTTTTTGACATCACCGGGCAGGTCGTTTTAAGATCTATGTTGCCTGTTGATTAGGTGTAACGTGAGTGACAGCTTCTTCCTCAAGACTTGCCAATGCAGAAGAATTGACTCTGATTGTAACTGGTCATTTATAGATTCAATTTATTTTCTTTTTTGCACACTTGTCGGCTTTTTCGAAAGCCAACTTTTTAATTATCTGAAATGCTCGCATATAATTTGACAAGTTAAGACGGGAAATACCGTTTTCACAGCAGTAACCCCGCGATGGCTGCATCATCGGATTCCGGTGAAGATGCCCACAGGGCAGTCAGTGATGACTTGTCGCGGGTACCTACTTATCAAGACCTTTCTGTGGGAGAAGGTATCCCGAAGCCCGTGTACAGTAATGTCTTCGGGCGCATGGACTTGACGAATGAGGGGTTCAAAACCCAAGCAAACATAACCTGTGGGTTCTGCCCTTGTTCTTTGCACTGCGGGTTTTATGCGATACTGACACTATTACCACAGCTGAAGGACGAGTTGATATTGACATCGATGAGCCTACATCGCGATTGCGGTCAATCTTTAAGTTGCCCGCTTTTGGCACTCATCCAACAACTGCGCCAGTGTCCGCGCCAGTCCCCCCTTCTCTGGAGCGGGATGGCGAAAAGAAGCTTCCTCCTTTGAATATTGTAATCCACGTAGTCGGATCACGTGGAGATGTTCAACCATTTGTGGCCCTAGGACGGGCGCTGAAATTTGTACACGGCCACCGAGTTCGGCTTGCAACCCATTCAAGCTTTCAAGCGTTCGTCGAAGAAAATGGGCTTGAGTTCTTTAACATAGGAGGTGACCCCATGAAGTTGATGGCTTTCATGGTGAAGAACCCGGGACTTATGCCAGGGTTCGACGCCCTTAAGAACGGCGATATTCATCAACGTCGCGTTGAGATTGCAACCATTATCTCGGGCTGCTGGAGGTCGTGCTTTGAAGCAGGCGATGGTACCGGTGTACCTGTCTCTGATCGCAATGCAGATTTACGCAACTTCCATGGAAAGGCAGTCCCATTTGTCGCTGATGCAATAATTGCAAACCCACCTAGCTTTGCGCATATCCACTGCGCCGAGAAGCTGGGAATACCTCTACACATGATGTTCACGTATGTCCAATATCCAAATACATGAGAGACATAAAGTCGATGATCTGACTTTTGCAGCATGCCGTGGTCGCCTACACAATCTTTTCCACATCCTTTAGCCTCTATTAATCGGTCAAATGCAGACGCTGGTATCACAAATTATGTCAGCTATGCTATTGTGGAGATGATGACCTGGCAAGGACTTGGCGACATCATCAATCGTTTTCGTGAGAAGAGCCTGGGACTGCAGCCGATTAGTATTATGTGGGCACCTTCAATGATATCTCGATTAAAGATACCACATACGTATTGTTGGTATGATTTCACCATAATCTGAGAAGACAAGGACTGAGCTAATATATCAGGTCTCCTGCTTTAATTCCAAAACCCAATGATTGGGGTAGCCATATAGATATTTCTGGCTTCTATTTTCTGTCATTGGCATCCGACTATACTCCTCCAAATGATTTAGCTACTTTTCTCGCTGCTGGACCCCCTCCAATATACATAGGCTTCGGATCGATTGTGGTTGATGATCCCAATCACATGACGCGTTTGATATTTGATGCCGTTCGCCTTACAGGTCGCAGGGCTTTGGTTTCTAAGGGATGGGGTGGACTTGGGGCCGAAGACCTGGATGTTCCGGAAGGGGTTTTTATGCTAGGGAATTGTCCGCATGACTGGTTGTTTCAACGTGTGTCGTGTGTCGTTCATCATGGAGGAGCCGGCACTACTGCAGCAGGAATCGCCGCAGGTCGGTCCACTGTTATCGTGCCATTTTTTGGTGATCAGCCTTTCTGGGGCGCGATGGTTGCTAGAGCCGGTGCAGGACCCCTGTCTATACCATACAAACAATTGACCGCGGAGAAACTTGCGGTCGCTATCAATCAAGCCTTGGAGCCAACAACGTCCGAAAAGGCAGCCGCGTTGGCGGGAATCATTGAGTCAGAACGTGGCACTGAGGTCGGTGCCCGTTCCTTCCAAAGTCATTTGAAAGTGGACAAGATGCGATGCTCCTTAGACTCAAATCGAGCAGCTGTATTCCGTATCAAACGAACGCAGATTCGTCTGAGCGCCCTGGCTTTCTCTGTACTTAATGCAGAAAGGAAGTTGGAATTGGAAGACGTCAAACTGTAAGAAACAATCTCATTCCATCTAGTCATATGCTCCCCCCAAAAGATATATAAACTAAGTTCATTCGCAGATATCGATCCCAAGAGTATATGACGGAGCCCGAACCCCACAATCCAATTGTTGGAGGAGGTGCAGCCATGCTAGACAGCATCGAGGAGTTTGTCATGGGCTTTGCGGATTTGTCCATGGACGTCAAACGGAGTCTAAACACAAGGATGTCAAGATCTGGATCACAATCCCCATCCAGCACATACCGCCGGTCTCTTAATGACAGTCGAACGAGTTCGCCAACTACCGCGGCCCGGGTCAAATTGGCTGATGACAAAGAGTTGGTCCAGTCACCTACAGAGACTGTATCAGAAACTACCGATACTTCCGCTTCGAACTATATACCTAAAACTACGCATGCCGCCACTCTTCCAGCCGACAGCGGTTTGCCTGAGGATATTAATCCGATAGAAGCAGAGTCTTCGGATACGCATCAGGTACAGGAGGTGGTGCATACTAGGAAGCATGCTCGTACAATTGGCGACATCCGCGACCTCGACCTTGAAGGACTTGTCGGTACTGCAAAGTCCGCCGCAAAGCTGGTCAATGTAGGACTCAGAGCTCCTGCGAATTTCACAATGGCGGTAGCTAGAGGATTCCACAACACACCATTGTTGTATGGAGATGAAACCGTTCGTGAGCAATCAAAAGTTACAGGTATAAAGAGTGGGTTGATGGCGGCTGGGAAGGTGAGATCAGTTTGTCCTTTTGATTTCCCAATGATCTGTGCTAAGTGACTATAGGAATTTGGATACGGTTTCTACGATGGCATCTCTGGTCTCGCCACACAGCCGATGCAAGGTGCTAGGAAAGAAGGCGCCGCCGGTGCTATCAAAGGTTTTAGCAAGGGGATCGGTGGCCTAATTCTGAAACCTGTTGGAGGTTAGCAATTCTTTCTTATAAATCTGATTTTACCACCAGTGCATTTTCGAAATTGACATCTGTATATAGGCGTGTGGGCACTGACAGGTTACACAATGAGTGGGATTTACCAGGAGATTCAGAAGCGATTCGGCGAGAGTGTTGAAAACTATATAATAGCCTCACGATGTGCTCAGGGTTTATTGGACCTTTCTTCTGCCACCACAGATGAAAAAGAGCGCATTTTACAGAATTGGTCTTTTGTTGAATCCGAGGTAATGACGAAGAAGAATGCGAGACACTCCCGTGGCAAGTCGTTTGAGGGGAATGTTGAGCGATCAAGGGAGATAAAAGAGGCAGGAGCGACGAGTCAAACGATGAGTCAAATCAATAGTGGAACAAGACGAAGAAGAGAGTCAACCAAAACGAATTATCGAAAATCGATTGGTGAACTGCTTCGGGGCCGTGCCAATTCTTCTTCACCTGCGAGAAGCTCAGATCTAGATACAGGACTCCCCGACGAATATGAACATGCTATTCAACACTCGGTAGCTGTGACTTCGCAGGGTAACGAAACTGAAGATGAAATGATCGAGCGCGCTCTGCGGGCCAGCATGAAAGAATTGAGAACTGCACAAGCTGCTGGCGAGGAAGAGGAACGGGCTTATGATCTTGCGGTAAAGGCCAGCATTAGAGAAGCAGAACGTGTGCTAGCGGAAAAGAAGGAAGAGAAAGAACACCAACCGGTCGATCAAATGGCGTCCTCTGACTCCTCTCATTCTCGGTCCATAGACAAGCCAATATTAAATCAACGGCAGCGACGGCCACCTGAGTTACCGCCGCGCGGACGTGTACCCGAAGTCTATGATTCTGAATTGCAAAATGCATTGAATGAGTCACAGCGGAGCTATGAAGATAATTTACGACGAGAACAGCGAGAGAAGGAGGAAATGGACATTGTGATGGAATACGTCAGGCTCCAGAGTTTGGCCGAAATAGAGCATGCTAAGCAGCGTGTAGAAGCAGAAGAGGGGAAATCTACGGAATCATAGGTAATATTCAAGCCATTTTTGGTCGTGGCCCAATCCCACTCAACACTTGTTTTTGTTTGCATTTTTCAGATTTTATTTTGTTTCATGATCCACATGTGCGCTGAACTGTTGAAACCCGGCGTTGATATATGTATATGATACCCTTTTGCCTTGAACGACAGGCACCTTGTACGTCTGGTTTGCCTTAATTGTGTGCTAGAAAATAGAAAGAAAGGAATAAAAGAATCTTGAAACACTGTGAAATGCCATCCCCTCCATCATTATAGGGATAAACCGGTAATTTGCTCCTTCGGAGAAAGATGGCCGACATTCCAGTCTTCAATTCACGCGTAATCAGCGCGCAACAAGGGATGCCGAATTATCCATCCGAGCCTTATATACGTCTAGGGGGTTCTTTCACAAGGACACACATTCCCTTTTTCATATTTTTAACAGTAAACCCGCGAATTTTGAACCATTTGATCAGTTACTCTATATCCCAATAAATCCTCACCCGAGCAAGCTCATCACTCGAAATCTCAGACCAAAAAGAACACCCGATTAACAGAAAATGCATTTCATCACAAACTCACCTCTTTCTCTCTTCATCGCCTCAATCTTTCTCATCTCATCTATCCACGCTCAACTCCTTCCATCTTCGCCATCTCCATCCCAAGCACCAGTCCAGACCAAAAGGGGCCCATGGAAATGCGATCTCGCACAGGACGGCTCTGGACTTCAGCAGCAGCCGTATTGCTGCGACGAGAATTCGATTGATCGGCGGTACCAGGATGGGAGGATTTTGGCCGTTACTAATTGTTTGTTGACCAAACCTTTCGCGCTTTTGATGTCTTCGTGTGTTTTTATGCAAAACGAATACTAATGATCGATACATAGGCACGGCTGTTCCCGCGGACCACAACGTGCAGTGTGCATGGGCAGCGGATGTTTGGTGCTGTTATGGAATGGTATGTTAATATGGATTTCTTTCCTTCATAAACTTGTCCGGGTGTTTCTATCATGTGTAGTTTTCCAACCTTGAGGACGTGCAAGGCTGATTATTACTTCCAGAAACCCGCCGAAGAGAACCAGGATCCGGGCAGTGAATGGGTCTGTACGTCGGTGGCTAAATGGAATCCTTCTCAGTGATCACATTAAGTCGGGTACCCAGGGTATATAGTGGAGTTTGATACGGATGGTGTATGGGATAGATGGCTAGTAAGGATCGGGTATTTCTAAGGATGATTCGCTTCGTTTTGTGTATTTTACATGTTACTTGTTGTATGTTTTTACCTGTAACGCGCATTTTTTGACCCTGGATTGCATGTTGGAAGGAATTATGTTCATTACCGAGATCAACAATTCATTTCACATTACTATACACCTCCTTCCGTATGCAGATCAATCTCACAACGGTCTTTTGTGCACTCGTACCCTGAAGTTTCGGGGCTTGACAAACCAGAAATTTTCAGTTTCCCAATTTGTGTCCCCAGAAGGAGATGTGGGAGAAGCCATCTCAAAATCAAATTTCTCTACGAGAACAGGAATTAACTTTGACATTTCCAATGTCGAAATATGTCGGCCAATGCAAGTTCGTGAGCCGAGTCCAAACTGTCAGCCGCCGTAGTTAGTAAATCATACATCAGGTGAACTCGCTCGCAACAGTCAGAACTTACCGGCATATACATATCATTCATAGCTTTGAGCTTTGCCTCTTCCTGCCCAATCCATCGCTCTGGGCAGAACTCAGTTGGATTTGTGAAGACGTCTTTGTCATAATGCGAAACCCAGCTATTGATCCCCAAGACAGTCCCCTCGGGGAAATGCACTCCATCCAGCTCCACTCCTCCCTCCGGCACAACTCGCCACAGTGGAAGACCGGTAGCAGAATGCATTCGTAGTGCCTCTTTAATCACTGCCTGGAAGTAAGGTAGATCTTGGCTTTCATGAAACGTGACGCGTTCGCTTAGTTTTCCGGTTTTTCTCGCCGCGGCAAACTCGTCTCGTAAATTTTTGACGGCGCGAGGTGTCTTGATCAGATGATAGACTACAGAAGAAAGACTAATGGCTGTCGTATCAAAGCCAGCTCCCAAATTGCTGCGCGCAAGCATGACCAAGTGATAATCAGAGACTTTTTCTGGATTCTGTCGCTGCGATCGAATCATCTTTGTCATGAATGGTTCTCGCGATGTGACCCCATCGTCGTTTATACTGATGATAGTATCATTCTTCTGGTGTGGTGCTTCTTCTTTCTCTGTCACGTCTTTTTGCTGTTGCTGCTTATGGGTTGTGATCTTCTCCCTGGCGAAAGTTGATAAGAAATTACGGCCACCAGCGCCGGTTGTTGATAGATGACTGTTGATCTTGAACATGAGTGGATGCCATTCGGGATATACTCCTGACAATGAAGAAAAGCCAGGGATTTTGTCGACTGCTTGGATCACGCCCTTGATGTCTTCGCCGTTGTCTAGGAAGCCTGATGGTGTTGTCAGGTTGACTATATCACAAAACCTCCAAGGAATCTAAATGAAAGACACTGAGATAAAGGATATGTGCATACCAAATCTCTCCCCAAAAGTGATACATCCGATGACATCAAATGCATAGCACTGCATCCAGTGTCCAATATCGATTTCTTGACGTGATTGCGAAAACTCGGACAATCGATCAACGAACAAATCGATACAGCGGTCTACAAACGGCTCATAGCTCATCAATGAACTAAGCGAGTAGAGGTTTGCAAATAGCCTTCTATTCTCAGCTGAGATACGGAAATAGGTAAAATATTAGTACGTTTCTTATCCAGTTACAGATCAAATGCAGTGAAAGATCAAACAAACCATGTCGTCTGATATTCCTATCAGTAAACAGGCTCCACTGATTCGGATCAGGATGTCTCCATCCATCATACCAAGCCGCCTTGTTAAACTTGGACCCAAGCCCATATATCTTCTTTATGGCCTCGGTGCCAGTGCAGCTATACCAACCGGGAGCAATGCGGACGATAGACCCAAACTCGTTATGAAGATCGATATTATCCTTCTCGAAGTGGCCCCGTGATAGCCGGTGAAGATACCATGCTCGAGTAAAACGCGCCCAGAAGGGACCGGGGATGTGACGCAGAGGAGATGCCAATTGCCGATAGAGAAAGAGCAGAATGCGGGCTACAAGAACTGCGCCGAGTGTGTATAAAATTATTTTACTTAGCATGTTGAAATTAGTTAACCACGAGATGAGGAATGGGACATTGGCCAACAGGAATTGGCTTATATTCAGCACTCTTCTATGAATGCGAGCCGGTTGGAAGGAGGCGTTGAGGAGACAATCTTTTATTCAGTAGCATGGCATGGACTGCAAAAACTTAAAATATCAGGTTATGTTTTCCGCTCATTTGAAAACAGAATTAATTTCCAACGCGCAATATTCCGTAGTCGTACGGAGTAGAATAAGTACTCCACCGCGGCTGATACCAACGTCACCGTCGGCACAAAGCCAAAAGTCACGAGGTTGCAGCTGAGCGCTACGGCCTAATTGGGACTAGTGCACCCCTTGTCCATAACTTACTAAGTATAGCTTGACTGTCAGGAAAATTTCTCACTAACCAGTAACCACGGTCAGCCTAAAAGTTTAGTGTAGCCACGCGCAACCTCTGAGAAACCAGGAAAGTCCAACATCCCCAGGTGCGACAAAATGTGGGCTGTTGTGAGGTTTGTTATCTTTCGGGCACCTTTAAAGGTTATCTGACAGTGGACACACACTCCTGAACCGACGACATTGACTAGATGGCAAATGCAATGATTGACGTGCCCTGGTCGTAGGTTAGGGCTCATAATATCTCAATGGTTATGGTATGATCCCAGGCGTACAAAATAGACAGCTATGACTTCGGCTGTGATAGGGTAATTACCAATAGTTTCTTGCTACTCATTTGATGTTGTGCTAACATTAGCCCTCGATATGCTGGCCAGCTTTATTCGCATATCATGCTCTTCGTTGAACTTTTCGTTAGACATGATTGCCGCTGATATTTCGTACAATAAGCGTAGGAAAAAGCTGAAGATCTGGAGGTGGTTTATCGAGGGCTAGAATCCGGAGGCAATGACGAGGAAGTTCTCGAACAAGTTCATCCTCATCGTCTAAGGAAAATGGAAAGAGATGATGTTATGTAGTCCCGACGATTGGTAAACCGCGACACCTGAAATTTCGCATTAGAATATCTCCATTGAGCAGATATGCCGAATTTACCTAGATCTTCATTACAATATTTATCTGCACTGGAAATATCTCGTATTCTGCTGTATCTATTTATAAAGGGGGAAAGCTGTTGTTCCAAAGTGGTTTACTAACTTCTTTATCAAAGCATCCACGAGGTTCTTCCATTCTCCATGGTTCATATCAAGATATCTGTAGTGGAAAGTTGCAAGTTTCTGATCTGTATTGGGAGCAATTAAGGGAATACGGAATCTTTCAATTGCGTGACGTATTCCTTAAGGAAATGAAAAGGTTGAGTAAGGGATGGATGGAGATTTTTGGCAGGAGCCAGAGTAAACGGGATTTTGATACTGCAGTTGGAAATTGTGACAATGAGTTTGTTGCTCGACATGTCAATGCGTGGATCGAAGATGTTATGGCTGGGAGAGGGAAAATTTGCGTGGCTTACACGATAGGATTGATGAAGTTGACGAAGTTTGACTGGTCATTGTGTCCTGATGACTATTACTTTACTTACCGACTTTCTGGATAGATTAAAAAGGAGAAGAGTGGCCTGAAGCTTTTTGTTTGTTGGTGCACTCCAGTATACATCAACAGCACTTTATATCAAATATATGAAAAGACTACCTAGGTAATAAATATACCGGATACCTTCGAATATACCTAGGTAGTACCTAGGTATATGCCAGGATATATTATGTATTTGGAGCGCTCCAGCACGCATATCCCAGATACTTGTTAATCTGGTGAGTCAAACTGTTAAAATATTATTGATTTGATCCGGCTAAGTGCTTGTCATATCAAAGACTATCTGCTTATGCTGTTTTTTTTGGCTAAGATCCAGTTAAAGGGAACTTTATGCGAAACTCCATTATTGTCTTCATCATCCACGACGACCTCATCAATATCAATCTCAAATCCAATATCTACCAGGATCCGTCGTGTTTCGCTTCTCCCCCAGCCACTCCAATGCATCGCCCCCTTCGTAGCTCCCAACCATGATCGATTAGAAGCACTCTCAAATCCACTTTCCGAAAAATTCGCAAGAAACTGTCCTCCAGGCTTCAGCCATCCAAAAATTCGCTGGAGCATCACCGTTTGCTCCTCACGCGGCAGATGTATGATGGAATACATGGCACAAACTGCATCAAATTCACCACGACTAAATTCTAATGCCATCATATCCCCGGCTATCAGATTCACCGACTCGGGCAGCCGCTCTCTAGCAAGCGCAATTTGGGTGTCCGAGATGTCATTCGCTGTGACACTGAAGTTATGATGTGAACCCAGAAGCTGGGTACACGGTACGCCAGCGCCGCAGCCTAGCTCGAGAATACTTCTTTCACTGGCAGGATCAAAGGAGCGAAGCATGGTGTTGAGATAGGACAGACGCGTGTCATGGGATGGCTGTGTCCAGTTCAGGTAGTGGCCGGCAATTTCATCGTATGCTTTTTTAATGTCATCCTTGATGCGATGATTGTCAACGGGTTCAGACATGGTGGTGGGGTAGCTTTGGTTGACTGGTGTTCATGAATGTGTTAGACTGCCCAGGTGTATGAACGTCATCAGATGTTTATAAAAGTTGTTCTGCTGGTTATGTATTGGTACAGCACGCACCTGACAGTGACTCATTCAATACGAGATAACGTAATCAAAATATATCGTTGCAAGTTGTTAGAATCGAGGAGCTTCCGGAATGGGTTTGGCTCCATGCTTAAGAGTAGTAGACTAGTAGCAATAGTACTAGACTAGTATATAGTGATGCGTCAATTCAAGCCAAGGCTTTGTCAGTGTAATTGTGACCATAACAGACCTGGTCAGGCTAACCATGACAATTCTAAGATATTTAAAGGGCATTATATACCTAGGTACCTAGGTAAGTTTATATAACTTTGGGATTTAGAATAATCTAATTAATTCAAAATGGATTTTAGTTAATAAGATAAATTTTTTATCTTCATTAATTATTTAATAATAAAAGTGTTGATTTAGCTGCGTCTTGGATCACGAAGCACCGAAATACGTAGACTGAGCTTATCCCAACATGGGAGCTCGGGGGTGAGGCGATATAGAAAGTACCGTGTACATTTGATTCTATATAATTGACTAATAAACAGTGAGTAGCTGGGACTACCTAGATAAGGAACAGTATATGAAGGGGACAGGATTAGGGCATCGAATATAAGGTGTTTTACGTGCGGTGCCCCCTTACTGGGTGTAGCAAGGAATGCCCTACATTTCTTGCTGTTTCCCTTGCTTGGCCTGAATAATTGTTAGTATAGTTGTCGACATAACAATCGTACCTGTGCATGTTAAGGATACCAGTTAATAGTATGATCTGACTGGATTCTTTTAAACTCTTGTTCCTGGAGGGTTTAAACTCGTCCATTAGTCATTCACTGGGTTAGTTTTATTAAAAGCTCATCATATGTTGTATATACATCTACATAATTAGAGGCAGGTAATCTTTTCCTAGAACGGACAGCTTGTTATAGGTATATTATCAAGTTTCAAGGTCCAGGAATCGAAAGAACAGGAGAAAGCACTGACTTCTTTCACATCAAGAATCATGGTGCCAGCTAGGAAGCCCTCGACGAAGTTTCTCATCAAGCTCTAGAGTAATCGCTTTGGAGCTGAAAGTATGCCGAAATACAATTAATTGTCCATATAGAACGCATCATAGGCAACCTTCCCTTGCACCCTTGGAGCCCAAGCCACGATTAGTCGTTCATCCATTTGTATTTGTCATGCCCAGTTTCGAGTTTGATGTGGAGGTGGAACTAGTACTGCGGCGAAGAATCGACTTGCTCGCCTCCTGCCATCAATGCTTTGAGCACTTCCGGGGGCCCGGAGCGGGTTCCCTCTGTTCTGTATTTGTAGGTGGTTAGCAGATTGGGCAACGAAGTGTTCATTATGAATGGAAGAACAAGGGCAGACCGGATATAAATGTATGCCCCGTCGTCACTTTTAATGACGGAATTGGTGTTGACGGATTTGGTTACTGGTTAATATAATCATGGATAAGTTTGGAACCACACGGCGATTAATTCTTATACTCTCCTTTCCCGTAGTTTGTATGAAGGGTAGAAAGGAGACCTTTCCACCATCAATTACACTTTCCCACTTGTTGCTTTTATATTTATATATCACTTTATCTTTTGCGATATAACACCATTGACACTTTTGCTCGGTACGTCTAAACAAACGCGCACTGCCATGGAGACTTGGTGGTAATGAACATATCACGCCCAAAATTTCTCCTCAGTTCTGCAGTTTTGAGCGTGGATTGACGAAATTCAGAGAGTAGGTCAGGACATGTCAATTAATTGGAGGTCTTCAACCCCCTTGAAATCTTCCAATACATCGGCCTGGTTGCTCATAAGTGCCCGATCTGCCTGAGACGCGCCTACATTGGCCAGCTCTCTCCACCGGTTGAAATCCTGTTGGTTACGCTTATCCCCACGAGCCCCTTGATTGTGAGTCCAGTGGCCTTTTGAGAAGGCGAGTAACGTGGAAATCTTCTTGTTGGGAATGTCGAAAACGAGCGAGCATATCGTCCCAGTCTCTTCGAGCCAATTACATTGCCACAACTCCCCAGGGTGAATGCATTGATATGTCGCAACCTGGAAGTTCTTATCGTCACGCTATTCATTATTTGATATTTAATTTTAGCGACTAAGCATCATCTGGATCCAAGACTAGATTACTGTTTCGCAGAGAATTGCATTTAGGGTTTAGGGTTTAGTCCGAAACGCCCCTTTGAGGAGGAGCATCATGACAAAGAAACGTCATAACAAAGAAGTAGGTACAAAGACTTAGAGCTACAACAAGAAAGCCTCATTCACTAATTTTCCCAATACAACAAAGAAAATATAATAATTGATACAAATCAATACTGTCGTTCGGCGTCGGCACGCTTTCTGATTTTGACGTCTATACCGTGAGGCTGGAAAAACCAAAAGTTTTCCAACTTATACCGATTTCGATCCAGTAGCTCAAACTATAAGGCATTAGAAAATTTTCAGCGTTTAAATTAGTTCAAAAACATACCTCGTAGTTCAAAAGCAATGTCGGGATCAATTTCTTCATTTCCAACATCGCCACGTGCTTCCCAAGACAAACTCGTCTTCCTGCGCCGAACTGTTGAGAAAGATATCAGTACACATAGGTACACGGTACTTTCTTGTATGCTATAGAGCTAAATAATACGCACCGTTAGAACACTCTGCTCGAGCTTCTTCCGTTGCTGCTCGTCCTTACAAAGCCAGCGATCAGGATTCCATTCGTCGGCATCCTCGCCAAATGTCGGTCGATGTCGATTTGTCACATACGGACTCATTCCGACCACAGTGCCCTCTGGAATATAGTGTGTTCCCAGCATGATGCCACCTTGTGGGACAACACGTTCAAAGGGCAAACAGAACGGCGGATGCAACCGCACCGCTTCGTTGATGCAGGCATCCAAGTAAGGCAAATCGCTTACTTGATCCCATTCTGGAATTGGATGTTTAAGCCCACGAGTCTTTTCTGTCTCTTTTAATTCGTTGTAAAGCCGTTCTTGGGTACGAGGGTGTGCCAAGAGGTTGTACCAGACAGCTCGGAGGATAGCTGCAGTCGAGTCGGAACCTGCAAAGACATTGGAAAAAGTCCATGCAGTCGCACACCTATGAAATCCCTCGTGGGTAGAAATTAGCATTACAACAAACTTAATAGTTGTGTACCGTTCAATGCATATCCGAGCAGGACTTACCATGGTGGAATCGATGGGTTATTTTTCTGAAGCTCTAAAAATCGAGCTAGCATGTCCTTTTCATGAAGCTGCTTATCCCAATACGCATTGCCCTTCTCGTCCAACAGTTTCTGCCGTTCTTCGATGAATCCGTGTACCATTCTCAATATAGAGAACCCCCCAGGGGGTGTAAATATGTTGACCCAGGAACTCTTATTCCAGATTTCATCGAACCATGGAATTTGCGTGAACTACGTGCAGCAACCGTAAGCATTTCTCTCTTTTGTGTATACAACCATTGATTATTTTAACGGATGTATTAGCTGATCGTATCTATTCTGAACTTACCGGAGCAGCGGCCTTGAAATAATTCCATATGGAAACCAACATATCATCAACATCTTTGCCCTGTTCGAGAAACCCGTAACGCCTGGACAGCGTCAACGTTCCCATTACATCAAAAGCAAAATACTGGAGCCAGTCGGCCAAGTCGAACACTGTCCCCTTCTGAGTGAAACGAGCGTTGATTTGCTCCAAAAGTACTTCTAGTGTACGGTTCACAAACGGTTCGAGGGTCAGGGTATTTGATAGTGAAAACAACGGAGCAATTGGGTTCTTGATTTGTTTATGGATAGCCTCATCTCTGGTATTGAAAACAGCTGGTAGAGATTTGCCTTTACCAGTGTATGGCATTAAAGCCCGATAAAAATCACCCTAGGAATTTTCAATCAGTTATTAAGTGTTACGATTTCATGCTCCTTGGTCCAACACAGGAAGTAGGGCAATTCGAAACAACGTTAGTGAAGTAGAAACCAACACGCACCTTAGGAAATCCAGGCCTCATTGGATAGATGATAGCAATATAGGCCGGGTCTGCAGCGGACACCATATTAGGTCCGAATCGTACAACATCGCCATATTCGCGGTGTTGGTTTTGATGGATCTCGTGGGATCGTCCCGTTCTAACCCAACCAACGCGCGGCAGGTTCGTGATTCGTGCCCAGAAAGGACCAGGGACATCTCTAAGTTTCCAAAATGGATAGACGAGGTATACTACCAGTGCCAGGATCCCGGTGGCTAATATGAAATTAGCATGTATAGGTGCCATAATGAAGGTTACTGTCATTATTTCCACCTCCAGAGAATTGTGTGAGGTTTTAGATCAAAAGTTGGTAGTTACTAACTATGTACATTACTAAAGATATAAATATGTATAACTACCATACCATTTCTTTCACTATAAAACAAAGCCTAAGTGATCCCAAAGACGAGGAATTTTTTCTTTGATCAGATTACGACGGGCATACGGCACCAGTATTACTTGGCTGTATGGCATGGTGCGTGGACTCTACCCAGCGAGGGCGGCCAGACTCGCACCCAGCTGGACGTTGTCGAAAAGCCACTATTTAATAAACTTTGGGGCCTAGTATGCTAGCTGGTACACGAAGAGTATAATATTGCATGCCATTGGCTTTGTGGTGCCCGACTGTCTGTTCACACTAATATAAGCTCCGACAACCCACTTTTCTAGACCTAAAAAGAAGCCTGGGGAACAATCAACTTCTGTCTGTGCATGCCTGAAAATGACGGCGGGGTACGGGATCCAGCAGGAATACTACTGCATAGTACTCCGTACGTACTGTATTATATGGATCAACTTATAAGGTATGTAATCATGCAGTTGAAAATGCACTCTGTACACATCTGGCCAGGTCGCCAGCGCTCGGCGTAGGTTTCACCAACCCTTCAAACGTTCACCGCCGTGAAAAAGAAATACATTGTCATGCATTTACGGAGTAGCATGGCAGATTTAGTACACGGAAAAGGGTCGGAGTTAGTCTACTCTGTACAACCCTTGGAAATAGTACTGTTAATCGTACCATGGAAACCATGGTGTGGGCCACTACTGGCTTAATCATGCATGACTCAGTCTCACCGTCTTAGAGTCAAGACAACCTTGAAATTTGTGAACTAATGAAAAATTGCCCAGTTTGAATCTTTGTTGTATGTAATCTAGGGTATAAAGAATATTGTCGATATCTATCACAAAGGAAGTTGGATCCGATCTATCCGATGTACGCGAGGTTAGGGTCACCTTGATCATTATCGTAATTGACTCTGGCGGCTATCTTTCAGATAGAGTGTGGATGATAACCAGGAAGTATCCCGGAGAAAGTAAGGAGAGGGAAGATACTTCAAAAACATGGAGATTACTCTATGCTCACAATCTTTGGTGCATATGCCGATGGATTGATTTCAAAGCCTTTGATTTGTGTCGAGGATGCTGATCGGCGACAAATAGGATTGGGCTCTCAGCATGGTTCTGAAAGAAGAGTATTGACCTTGCTCCTCGTATCGAGAAAACAAAGGTTATCACACTAGCGGACCTTGTAATGCAAGACGTTTGGTACAATATAAATAGCAAAAGCCTCGATGCTAGCTGTGACATATATGCCACAGAAACTTGAAAGAAAACAGCAGACAATGAGATGAGGTACTAGAAGTTCCAACCTCCCGAATATTCTGGTTTTATTACGAAAAGTAATCGTTTCTAGCAATGCGATATTTTGGGACAATTCCAGTAGACTGATATTGCTTTTGGAGCGCCAGGGCTGAAAAGACATGCAGCTTTTCCCTCGGTGCAGCGCTAAGCCTCCTGAGGACGGCATTTAGTGCGTGTTCAAACTTCATTGTTTACTATCTAGTACCTGTTTACCATTTAGCTTCTTATTCTTAGCAAGTTACTAAAGTAGTAAGTACTGTGGTTACTTCCTGTACTGCTGCGTCGGCGGTACTATGTACAAGGATGCCTTGCAAGATCGGTGCATGCTAGCTCCTACGTGTCCCCCAATGCACTTGATAGGTATTGTTGCAATCAGATGATCCAGACTCCATACTGATAGTGATATTAATGTAAAGCCACAGTCCATCAGTGTTCAGGCGGTGGGCCTTGCATTGCGCGAATTAATTATTGCATTTTCATTGTGCTTCACAAGATCGCCAACGTATTAGGGCTAAGAGAAAGCGGCATTGTTGGTATCTATTTCTAGTCTACCAACAACCAACAACCAACATCAGATGACGTATTAGATATCCACTAAAGTAATACCTGGTGGGTATAGCAGACAGAGCTAGAAATATATGGATACTTCGAGACTGCAGCCACCCAGCCTTATAACATTACATGCCAGCGATAACATAGTAATACGACCTAGGTACTATATACTTATCCTACAAATCTCTCAGTTTACACCAGCTGCGGCCTGCTAGAAGTTCCCAAGAGAAACAGGCAAATATGACGGAGCACACCAGTTATGACTATGTTATTTGTGGAGGTGGGCACGCGGGCTGCGTTGTGGCATCACGACTGTCACAAGCAGGCCACAGCGTAATTCTGATTGAAGCTGGTCCTGAAGATTACAACGAACAGATCATGAGCCCAACGGGGGCTGCGCACCTTCATGGCAGCTCTTTCGAATACAACATCTACACGACGGAGCAGCCGGGTTTTGGGGGTCGGTCCGTGCCAAATCATGGAGGAAAGCTGCTTTCCGGCTCTACAGGGGTGAACTATGGCTTATGGACTCGCGGTCATTCAGTTGATTACGATGTATGGGCTGAGGTTGTAGGCGATGAACGCTGGAGTTATAAGAACATGCTGCCGTATTTCAAGAAGTCGGAAACCCATTATGATCCCAATGGAGATCCAAAACTGCATGGCTTTACTGGGCCCATTTCGACAACTGCCGGAGCTCGCACATACCCACTGAGAGAGACCATCAAAAACGCATTCGCATCTGCCGGTCTGGAGTACAACCCTGATACCAACAGCGGTACTCCCTTTGGCTTCGGAAAATTCACCGAGAACTGGAAAAACGGACAGAGGCAACCAGCAGGGAAAGCATATGACTTGTCACGGGCAGTTGTTTTAACCGACAGCGTCGTTGCATGCATCATTTTCGAAGGAGATGGGCAGAAAACTGCAACCGGAGTAACCTTAGCAAATGGGTCTCAGTATAGAGCCAAGAAGGAGGTGATTATTTGCTGCGGAGCAATCAAAACTCCCCAGCTTCTGATGCTTTCAGGAATTGGGCCCGAGAGCGAACTCGTCAAACACGACATCAAGCCCATTGCAAACTTGCCTGTAGGCGAGAATTTCCACGACCATATTGCAGCCTCAATCTTTTGGAAGCTCAAGAATCCTGAAAGGGGCCTTGCTTTGGGCTCACCGCTTTTCAATAAGCCAGAGTTCCGGGATGGAAACCCAATGGAGTGGATTGCCACTATCTCAACTCCCCGTGAGAAGCTGGTCACTGCGGCAGAGGTAGACAATATTGAGGCAAGAAACCCTTATATGAGCAAGGGGCCTCGAGCCAATGCCGAAGTGTTCGCATGTTATGCTCCAATTGGTGGCTATGGCGCGGGTTTCCATCTTGTGCCGGACGGAACTGTCATTGCTACGCCTACGGTGCTACTGCTACCTACTAGCCGTGGGAAACTAACGTTGGCTGATACTAATCCTCTGTCAAATCCTATTCTTGATGCACGCTATCTAGAAACAGAGACTGACCGCGAAGCCATGCGAACTGGTATTCGGTTAAGCCTCAAGATTATGGAGACAGAAGCAGCCCGAGAAATCGTCCAAGGAGAAATACCTCCTCCCGGCTACCCTACAATCAGCAGCACTTCAACCAATGCTGAAATAGACAGTCGTCTTGGTCTCTTAGGGAATAGCTTCTACCAGAACGCTGGGACGGCATCCATGGGCACGGTCGTCGATACCCAGTGCCGTGTCAAAGGCGTCAATAGTCTACGTATATGCGACGCCAGTGTAATCCCGCTGCCTATCGGTGGGCATTACCAAGCTCCAATGTATGCTTTTGCGGAAGCAGCCGCCGATATCATTCTCGGTGAATATAGATGAAACTGTGGAGCACATCCCTAGTCTATATAGATCGGAGTTTAGCTAAATATAGGGCCAATCATCCCAGCATTTCACCTTGAAAATGTACGTCCGACGTGATACAAGTGAATTAACTTTTATTGGTTCTGAAAAGTACACAAAGATTCTTATTGTTCCATTTCTTTTTGTAGTCAAGAATTCCAGTTGCGAGATAAGCCATTAACCTTTAGCCATAGAATTAGCAGTAACTTACAGTCGTCTGAGCGTCTATGACGAGCCGTTTTCAACATGCACGGGCACCGGTTTTTGCTAATTATATCTATTACAAGGGTTTTATCGAAGCATAAGGGCGGCATAGACACGGAAAGGACTAGTTAGCTCCACTAATTACACTTATCTTGTATTTAAAAAGTGGCGATGAAAGAACGATCCGGCTAGCTGGTCGGGAATCTTGGAAGAGTTCTTTGTGCCTACCTAGGTACCTAGGTAACACAGACAGACCGATACACTACAGGACCTTACAGGCGGATATAGTTCCGCTTTAATGGATATTGAATAGTAAATAATTAACGCTTAAGAGGTCTTTCTTTCTTCTCGGTTGCCTTTTTCAACCTACCGGTGTAGACCGATAATATGGAAGATCAATACAACACGAACGCAGTAGTCTTGAGATCGCCGGCATGAAGTACGTGCCCTCTGCTCTATTTTTGAGCATTTCATGCAATGTTGCCCTAGATGCTAGGCCAGAGCGAGGCATAGGGCTGGAATATGCCGAGCTCCCCTGGCAGACGCACATATGCAGTAGCCCCGCTGGGGATACACTAGCTTGTGCCAATATGTCAGAGGAAATGAAAGTATGGACAACAAATATACTCCGAAGTCAATACTATAATTATCTAGAGATAGACATTAAGTTTCAGGAATGTTAACAATCGAACAGTTGAAGACAAAGAACAGCTAGAGCATCTCGGCATTTTGCGGACTCATGGTGGGCCATCAAGGCGCAGTGCTCGCCACGCGTGTTACATGTTGGGTTCATTGTATAGAAAAGTCTGTAGTAACTAGTCGGTACACTTTAGAACGCAGCTGAAATGCAGAAGCCTTGTTTGGAAGAGTAAGGTTTGACTTCATGCATATCGAGCTTTTAGTTGTGTAGGAAGGTTGCCAACCCAGCGGTTCACCGCGAGGAGGCCAATTTTCTTAACCAATAATGGTTTAGATAAAAGAATACTATTCCCATGCGTGCAAGCTGTGCGTCTCTCATCGATGGATCGAGCTCGGATGTCCAGCTTTGAATGCAGCCGAAAATAAACGTACGTAAGACCAAGACCACCGGTCTTTGTATGCCTGCGTATGAAAGAGTAAATTACTAGTCAACAGTTAGCCAAAACTCAAAACCAACGCCTTCTCGCCCGGGTGCTCCTCGTGAGCGGACATCATTTGCCTAGCATAGCCCTAAGTTGCCAGCACTCCCACCGGAGCGGTACGGGGCAGGAGGCAGTAAGTAGCAAATCAGGGAGCCAACGCGTACACTGCAAGTTCAAGGGCATCTTTAGTTTTCGAGGTCTCCAAGAATTGGCAGCAATCCCACGGTGTGAATTACCGAATTAGGCAATGAAATATACGCTAGTTATCCCCCATTTGGGCCAATGGAACAATACGTTTCTTTAAGATCAATCAATCTCAATGGAACTCCGTGTCCAATCGAGTTCTTTGTTCAGAATAACAGATATAACAGATCGAATGAATTGTAAGTCTGAAAATCTCTGAGAGACTTGTCATATTGAACGACATGTTCCCTTCTGACTCTACCAAATGAACACCCCCTAGTTGTATCAAAATAGAGATGGACTTAACACCTTTCGTTATCTTTGGACCCCAAACTGAACTGCCAGACCAAGCATGCATTTCTCGCCTGCGGAACGATCTTCTATGCACATCAGAATTGGCCTCATTCAGGGATGCCGTGAGAGACTTGCCTGATTTGTGGCCATTGCTTCAAGAAATCGAGCCCCGGATAGAACAAACGAAGGCACTTGAATCATTTACAAGACTGCGGAAATGGCTTGATACAGGTGTTCTGCTCGAAGATGCAACCGATATTACATCTGCAAATGCTCTGTTATCTCCATTAACCGTCATACTGCACACCATACAATATGTGAAATGGATATTTCGGGCAGGACAGGAAGATCCACAGGCAAATAGCCTCTTTGTGAATGGTCTTGAAGGGATGTGCACCGGTTTTCTGACGGCAATTGCTGCCGGTCTGTCAAATAGCAGACAGGAATTCAGTGGCCATGCATCGGTGGCTTTACGATTAGCAGCCTGCATTGGCGCGATTGTTGATTTGAATGGAGGATGCGAGGACTCAAGTGAGACCATGCAGGCTATGGTTGTCCTGTGGGACACAGAAAGTTTAGGGCTTCTCCAGGCCATGGCTTGTCACCCAAAGGTACTTTTCCCGCACCCTAGCTATCAGCGATGTTGTTGCTCATTACGATATTTAGGCGTATATATCGGTTATAAGCGATGCAAAGAGTGTAACTGTAATAGTTCCTCGCTCGGAGTTCGCGTCAATGACGCAGAAATTATCTTCACACGGCCTTAAATCTGTCGCACTTCCCCTCTTGGGCCGTTACCATCACCCGTCAAATTCAGACGTGGCTAGAAAGCTCATAAATCTAGCACGGTCAAGGATTGAGCTCCAGTTTCCAGACGCTTCAAAGCTTCACACACCGCTAAGAACCGACGTCGATTACGGAGTAAACAGTCAAGAATCTATACTGCATGAACTTGCAATCAGATCTTTGTTAACGGAGCAGCTCAATTGGCAAGCAAGAATCACTGCTGCATTATCACAGTCCAAAGATGAACGCCGCGAAAGTTTATCTATAGCAGTTTTCGGGCTTAGCAACTGTCTGCCTCGTACAATAAACGAATGGCAGGTTGTTGGGAAGAAGGTGCAACTTTCCGAAGAAGTTCACCAACTTCGACTACGTCTGCTACGACTACCGCCTATGCTATCAGGGTCTGAGCCAAGCACCCAGCCCACGCCCACAGAACTCAATCTAGAAGATGGGATTGCCATTGTTGGCATGGCGTGTCGCTTTCCCGGTGCCGACTCGTTGGATGACTTCTGGACCTTGGTGAAAGACGGCAGTTCAATACTGTCCGAGATCCCTTCCAATCGCTTCAAAGTCGATCAATTGCGTCGGTCATCAAGCAAAAGTCGCTTTTGGGGAAACTTCCTGAGCGATCCAGATTCGTTTGACCGGCAATTCTTCAAGATTTCCTCACGAGAGGCGACTTCGATGGACCCCCAGCAGCGACTTCTGCTACAAGTTGCATACGAGGCGATGCAATCTGCACAGTATTTTGACGGAAACGACAGCCCCAAGGAATTTGGGTGCTATGTCGGTGTTGGTTCAGTGGATTATCAAGACAACATATATTCCCACCAACCAACCGCATATTCCGCAGTTGGGTCGTTGAGAGCGTTTTTGAGTGGCAGGATATCGCATTACTTTGGTTGGACTGGTCCATCCATCACATATGACACAGCTTGCTCATCTTCATTGGTGGCCTTGCACTCTGCATGTAAAGCACTCCTGGCCGGCGAATGCAACGGAGCTCTGGCAGGTGGTGTAAACGTCATCACCAGCCCGGCTTTGTATCAGAATCTTGGAGCTGCGTCCTTCCTTAGCCCATCAGGTGCTTCCAAGGCGTTTGATGCTACGGCCGACGGATATTGCCGTGGCGAGGGCTGTGGACTTGTTGTTCTCAAAAGGCTCAGTGATGCGATAGACGCTGGTGATCCAATTTTTAGTGTGATTGCTGGCTCTGCAATAAACCAGAGTGATAACAGTGTGTCAATCACCGTACCGCATTCGGAGTCCCAGAGCTCTCTCTATCGCAAAGTTCTCTCACAGTCGAGGTTAAAACCATCAGATATCTCATATGTTGAGGCCCATGGTACTGGGACGCCTGTTGGTGATCCTATCGAGTGTCAGAGCATTCGCAGCGTGTTTGGGGGTCCGGACCGAAGTACAAAGCTCCATATAGGCTCCGTGAAAGCCAATATCGGCCACCTCGAGGCTGCCTCTGGCGTTGCAGCCCTGATCAAATCTGTTCTCATGATTCAAAAGAAAGCAATAACCAAACAACCGAATTTTACCTCTCTCAACCCTCGAATTCGTCCTCTAGAACCGGACAATATGGCGATCACCACCAAGACGATTCCTTGGGATTCCAATTTCCGTACCATCTGCATCAACAACTACGGTGCCTCTGGAACTAACGGGGCGCTGATAGTTTGTGAGCCTCCTGCACACCATACAGAGATTGCCGTGCGCCAACGGAGTTCGCCCTCGTTCTCCAAACATCTCATCTCTATCAGTGCAAACTCGGCCTCTAGTTTTCAAGCATACTGTACGTCGTTGCAAAACCATGCCCTGTCTGCTGGCAATGTCGAATTGCATGACTACGCTTTCAACCTCGCACACCAACAAGATTACGATCTGAAATACCACAGATCTGCGATAGTTGAGTCAATGCACGAGTTACATTCACTGCTTGCCACTTGGAAAGAGGGTAGAAACAAGCCTCTCCAACAAACGCAAAATGCATCACGGCCCATAGTGCTTTGTGTTGGAGGGCATTCCGGTCAAATCATCGGCTTAGATCAAAATATATACGATTCCGTGGCACTTTTCCGTTTCCATCTCGACACTGTCTGCGAAACTCTACATGGGATAAGCGGGATCTCCATATACCCTCACATATTCAGTAGGGACCCAATCGAGGATGAAGTGACTCTGAATTGCTCCTTGTTTGCTGTTCAATACGCTTCAGCAATGTGCTGGATCGACTCTGGGGTTGTCGTTGACACCGTTATTGGGCATAGTTTCGGCCAAATAACGGCACTTTGCATTGCAGGAGTTCTGTCGTTGAAGGATTCTTTGATCTATGTCTCCGGACGCGCTGCTCTTTTCGAGGGAAAATGGAAGGCTGAAAAGGGTGCTATGATTGCCATCAGGACGGACTCGGATGCTGTGCTGCGTCTCATTAAAGACATTCCCGAGGAACTTGAGATAGCCTGCTACAACAGCCCTACAGACGTTGTCGTCTCTGGCTCAAGAACTGGTATCGAGGCGCTCGAGATAGCAGCGACAGGGGCAGGCATACAAACCCAGAGACTCAACACGAACAGAGCCTTCCATTCCAGGTTCATGGACGATGCGCTACCAGAGTTAGCACAACTTGCATCCGGGTTGAGCTTCAATAGCCCTAAAATACGGATCGAGACCTGCACAGAAGGCGAGAGCTGGCCTCGCTTCAGTTCTGATCGATTAGTAGCGCATTCTCGCCAGCCGGTCTATTTCAAAGACGCCGTACAACGCATTCAGCAGAGACTCGGCTCTTGTGTTTGGCTAGAGGCAGGTTCAAAGTCTTCCGTCACAAAATTGGCTTCGAAATGTGTTCATAACAGTTATGATTCTGTTTCAGACCATATGTTCTTGCCTATAGATTTGTCTGTCGGCAAATCTGAAAATTCCCTGATACAAACAACTGCCAAGTTCCATGATGCCGGATATCACATAAATTACTGGCTCTATCATCGTCGCCAGAGACATGACTTTAAGCATATCAACCTACCGCCTTATCAGTTTGATAAATCCCGATATTGGCTTGAATATAAAGACTTTCTGGACAGTGGCAACTCGAAGCAAGCCGATGACACGACAGGTAGGAATTCGAGAATTCTGCGATTCCTGGAACATCGTGATACAGCAGAAAACAGCGTTGTCGTATTCGTGGTCAACGTAGGATGTGACAGCTTTCAGGCTGCTGTGAGCGGACACGCTGTCATGGGGAATGGTCTCTGCCCAGCATCTCTGTACATTGAATTGGCTGCTCAGGCAGCTAGGCACTTGCATCAAGTTGAAACCGTGTCTCTCCCTCAAGTGACAGACCTTCGCATTCTTGCGCCATTAACCCTGGATACGACACGCACGGTCGAATATACACTGACACGGCCCCATTCAGCCAATTCAAGCTGGAGCTTTGCTTTGACTAGCCATGGAGAAAATCGAGAGACACATCACGCTTCAGGCACCATAAGACTCCGATCTGCTGACGATCAGGACCTTCACACAAGGCGAGACACACTTGAACGGTTTATGGGCATTGACCGAGGCAGTACACTGCTAGAGGACAAGCTTGCAGACGCAATGCAAGGATCACTTGTGTACAGAGTGTTCGACAGGGTGGTAAATTACAAACACTATTACCAGGGTGTGCAACATGTTTCCTCTAAGGGCTCCGAGACTGCAGGTATTGTGACGATGCCTGAATCATCCAGTCATATAGTTGCAGACGAGACGATCTGCGCACCACTGATTATGGATAACTTTCTGCAAGTCGCTGGGATACATGTCAATTGCCTCCGGGAAGTTTCCAAGGATGAGTTGTACATTTGTACGTTTGTTGGTGAAATGCAAATGTTCGAGACTATGATTTCACACAAGGAAGAACAACGGTCTTGGGTGGTGTATGTCTACACAAAGACACGTGGAGAGAGAGTTCTCGAAAGTAATATCTTAGCCTTTGACAAGGATAGCGGCTCCTTGTCCATGGCCCTTCAGGGAGTAACCTTCTCACGAGTGAATATTTCTTCCTTGGCCAGAACTCTTCGTGCAACCAATCCAAAAGCTGCTGAAGTTACCACGACTGGAGAGCCACATCAACCAAACACCAACCAGGCTGCCATTCCTGCCAAAGCCCAGACTGTTCCGCTGGAAAAACCAAAGCTAGCTAGATTGCAGCTACAGCATACCCAGGAGAAACCCGAATTCTCCATCGTCCAGGTGAAAGGTATCTTGAGCAGCATTACGGATGTGCCCATTGACCAGATCAATGATGGTGATACGCTGGACGCCCTTGGGATTGACTCCTTAATGACGACCGAACTCGTGTCGGAGATCAAGAGGGTCTTCCGTATTGACGTCTCTCCGAACGATGCAGAGCTTCATTCTACCGTTGCGGCGTTGGTGAATCACCTATCGCCTAGATCAGCTCTTTCTACGTATTACTCGACTGCATCTACACCCACAGACCGTGACTTCATCGACGTGAATGCGTTCCTCAGCAATATTGTCGATATACCCGTGGATGAAATCAATGATGAGTCTACCATGGATGACCTCGGCATTGATTCGCTCATGGAAATGGAAGTTTTGTCTGAGATAGAGACAGCCTTCGGAGTGAATATCCCTGCCACTCAATTCCGCCAGCTGTCAGTTGCGAATTTATCTGAACTTCTGCATTCCGATCAGAAAATAATGACTTCCTCGAGCAGCGTTTCAGCTGATGATAGTGTTGCTTCCACGTCTTTTTCTGTAGTCAGCGGCACAGTTCCTTCAATGAAAAATGGATGGCCCAGTTCCAAAGATGAGAACGAGACCGCAATCCGCCATGCATCAATGACAGTGGGCTCTGTTGATGACATCAACGAAGTATTCGCGGCCATCAAAGATGATTTCGATGATTTTGCAGCTGAGACCCAGCTTGCAGGATTCTACTCCCATGTGTATCCCCTTCAGCTGGAATTGGTCACTTCATATATCGTCGACGCATTTGATAAAATGGGCTGCTCTCTTGCGCATATGGCTGAAGGGGTGGCAATTCCACTTATCCCATATGTGCCAAAACATGAGAAGGTGGTCCGACAACTCTACAGTATCTTGGAGGCTGCAGGAATCATTGCTCGAGTGGACGACGATAGTTACAAGCGAACGCGACAGTCTATCAATATCAATTCGTCATCTCAAACACTTCTCAAAAACATGCTGAACAATTTTCCGCAGCATTCAGAGGAGCACAGACTCCTGAGCATTACCGGACCACATCTAGCATATTGTCTGCGTGGAACAACCGAAGCTATCAATCTGATATTTGGTAGTCGGGAAAGCAAAGAACTGTTGAGCAGCGTTTACCTGAACGCACCCATGTTTTCTACTGGTACCAAATTGATCTGCAAATACCTGATGAAACTTGCACCAACATTGAGCAGGCATAATTCATCTATCAGGCCCATACGCATTTTGGAAATCGGCGCTGGCACCGGCGGAACAACGAAAAACGTCATTTCGACTCTGGCGTCCTCCCAAATACCCTTTGAATACACCTTCAGCGACATCTCAGCTTCGTTGGTCTCTACAGCAAAGAAAACGTTCTCATCCTGCCAACAAATGAGATTCACAGTCCTCGACATCGAGAAACAACCCAGCCCTGAGCTTATGGGCAAATATGACATTGTAATCTCGACAAATTGCATTCACGCCACGAAAGATCTGACTGTTACAACAGCAAATATACGTAAATTGCTGAATGATACGGGTATTCTGTGCCTGATTGAGTTGACTCGGAATCTGTTCTGGTTTGATTTGGTGTTTGGCCTGCTGGAGGGGTGGTGGTTGTTCAACGACGGACGTAAACATGCGCTTGCGTCGGAGTCTTTCTGGGAGAAGAGTCTGTCGAATGCAGGATATGGACATGTGGATTGGACGGAAAGCGACAGCAAGGAATCGGAGCTTTTGCGGCTGATTGTTGCTTATAACAAGGTTGTTCCGGTGCCATCGGCACAAACATCTATTGAGAATGTCCAAGCAGACCTTGCTTTAAAATCCGACTCATTCCTTAAGGGAGAAGCTTTGGGAAACACACGAGAAGGCTCAGTCATCCTCTTAACTGGAGCAACAGGGAACCTGGGAACCCATCTTCTTCAGAATTTATTAAGCCGTGAAGGAGTCTCGCAAGTCATTTGCCTGAACCGCCTCACAAGACAAGATCCAATAGCACGACAGTCCGACGCCCTCAAAAAGCGTGGCATCCAAATCCCTCAAGATTGGTGGTCCAGTCGAGTTCAAGTATTCGAGACCAAAACAGAGAGCTCAAACCTCGGCCTGGAACCTGACGAGTACCAGTATTTACGCAATAGCGTAACGCACATAGTGCACAATGCCTGGCCCATGAGTTTTCGACGGACGTTAGCATCTTTCGAATCCCAGTTCACGGTCATGAAGAACCTACTGCAGCTTTCTCGGGATATCCGGAATGTGCAGCGAGCAAGAAAACAAACTTCTTCTCCTCCTCGGCTTCTCTTCGTCTCTTCCATCGGCGTGGTTGGTCACCATCCCGCTATTCAAAAGCACGAAGCTGTACCAGAAGCCACAGTGCCAAATGACGGTTCCGCCGGTCTAGACATGGGATATACAAAGGCAAAACTGCGGTGTGAACAGATGATTCAAAACGCCACGTCTGCAGAAGATTTCGCTGGTGCTATTGAGGCCTGCTTTGCTCGCATCGGCCAGATGACGGGGTCTCGAGAGCATGGAATATGGAACTCGGATGAACACTTTCCCGCGCTGCTCAAGGCATCGCAAGGTATCGGCGCATTGCCTAAATTGGAAGGGGTAAGTTCAATCAAATGTCCTTTGTCTGTGTAATGAACACAAACTGACTATCGTAAAACAGACTGCATCCTGGCTCCCCGTCGACATCGCAGCAGCAGCTGTGAGCGACATCTTACTCGATCCTCGCCCTCCCCATCTCGCCTACCACATCGAGAACCCAGTTCGCCAGGCCTGGAGCGAGATCATAGACCAGCTCAGCCAAGCCATGGTGGGTGGTGCCGCGCCTATTCCGTATAATAGATGGTTGGCGCGAGTACGAGATGCACATGCATCTGACAGCGCAATTCACAGTCTTCTTGCGTTCTTCGAACGAGACTTTACGCGCATGGACTGTGGTGGCGTCGTGCTGGATACATCTCTTGCGCAAAGTGTATCGCCGTCGTTGCGCGCGGCAACTCCGGTTGATGCGAAGACTGTTTCGCTTTATGTCTCGAATTGGAAGAGGATAGGATTCTTGGAGTGATTGTCACCTGATTGGGTAGGATTGGATCTGTTATATTAGTTTTTGTTTGTGATATAAAATTTATTTGTATACGGCATTGGGAATAGTCACATTAATGTATTGTTTTTGATCTTATTAAAAACATTAAAAACATACTAAACTGGTCAGACATTAATTCCAGCCAAAATAAACTGAATACTATATACAAACGAATCGAAAGTCAAAATTAACTATAATATGCAATACCATCTCGCCCGAACCGAAATAAGTGATAAACTCCGAAGAAAATGCAGTCGCTGTAGTCCAGATAGCCGCCCACACGTTCAGCTTTGTAGCTGATATCCACATCTTGAGAAGAAACAGATCAAAAAGCGATGCGCTTCTGACCGGTAACAATGTCATGGACTTGCTGTTGAACCCTTGCAAACTTCATGAATTGGCATTTCTCGCTCTCCAAGTGGTTGAAGAGGGCAGCAAGCGTGACGAACTGCTTCTCGCACTGGAAATTAGGACAATGATAGACCTGTTGCTTGTGCGCCGGCGAGTTCAGATGTCTGGTCAAGTCGCTGGCAAGTCGGAATTCTCTGTGACAAATGTAGCATTCCCAGGCGTCTCCATTGTGGGCTTCCCTCGTCACTTGGTATTCGTAGGATTCCTCCTTGTGCCATTCTATCTGCTTGTTGGTGATGAGGCCGTGCGGGTCTTGACGGCGGACGACTTGCAGGATCTTTTCGCGGTTGAGATACGGCGCATTTGAGCAGGCGCCTCGCTCAAGGTGGTGCGTCAGCCCACTGGCAGATGTAAATTTCCCCTGGCAGAATGGGCAAGGCAGTGAGACTCCCCGGTGGATCTTCGACTTGAGGTGCTGGTTTATTCTCCCATTAGTATCGTTATTGAGTATATCAAATATAGAAACATGGAGTACCATCTTCAGATTGTTCTCATTCTCAAACTTGCGCTTGCAAGCACTGCAATAGTTCCGGTAGTGGCCCTTGGCCTCCATGTGCTGGTTTGCAGCATGCAAGGAGCGGAATTCGTCATCGCACGTCTCGCAATCGTATCGCGGGGCCCAGTGCTGCATTGCATTCATATGTTGCCTGCAAGACGTCCAGGTCCGGAATGTCCGGTAGCAGGTCTCGCACTCGTTGTCGTCGTACATTTTGGCTGGCAGTCAGTCAGTCAGTCATCCAGACGAGTGAGTGAGAGGAGGAAAGCAAATAAAGAGGAAGAGTTCTTTATCGCTGGACCCCGTGATAAGCCACTGACAGGGGAAGGGCCGCTCTTTCCACTTTTAAATCCCACCAAGGCCTGTGATTGGCTCCAGCGGGGGGGGTTCGATCGACATTCGATCGGCCCATCGATCGTACCTTCCGAACCTTCGACCGTACCTACGGTACACATCTACACTACAGTTTGAGAGCACAAACACACTCCGTCAGGTCTGTTTATATTGTTATACAGTGGTATTATTATTGTATTATACAGTATCAGGGTCACATGTTACAGAAAGTTGTTCTCCAGCTGCAGCAGGAGCGGCCGGACATCCTCAAGGTTCATTTTCAGCGCCCGCGAGTTTTGCAGAGACGATTCGCCAACCAGCTCACTCAACACGCAACGGAGTGTCGCGGCACCGTCCTCGCTACTGCCCTGGAGCTGGCCGGAGATATCGACGTCAATCGTGGAGTCTTCCACATTCTTGGATCCCACGACAAAAATCAAGTTGTACTTCATGGCCTTGGCGCGCTGAATCTTCTTGGATAGTGATCGGCTGCTGCTGTCGATGTCGATGAGGAACGTCGGCTCAGTCGAGGTAAGCGGAGAAGGTGGGTGAGCCACTGGATGCTCGGACAGCAGCCTTGGGACTATGGTACGGAAGCCCGACAGCGTGGAAGCCGCATGTTCAGCCAGACGCAACACCGGCTCGTCCGTTTGCACGGTCAGAATAATGCCCTGTCGCGGAGAAAGCCAGAATGGCCAGCGGCCTGCGTAGCGCTCGATCAAGAGCGCAAGGAAACGCTCTAATGAACCGAAAATGGCACGATGGATCAGCACTGGGGTGGCTTTTCCAGGATTGCTCGGGTCGTAATCCGGCTCTCCTTCTGCAACTTGATATTCGAGCTCAAAGCGTTGAGGGAGGTTGAGGTCCAGCTGAATGGTCGACAGTTGGTGATATTTCCCATCCGAATCCTGCAGCTGAATATCGATCTTGGGACCGTAAAATGCGCCGTCACCTTCGTTCAGTTCCCACGGTAGGCCACTCTTGTTGAGAGCATCGCGTAGTTGTTGCTCGGCAGTGTTCCATAGGTCCAGGCTTCCGATGAAGTCCTTCTCGGGCCGTGTGGATAAGACCAAGTTGTAATTATTCAGTCCAAACGTCTTCATCACCATATTAACAAACGCCAATGCCAGGTCAATCTCTTTTCCAATCTGCTGCGGGCGGCAGAAGATATGGCCGTCGTCCTGATGGAACCGCCGCACTCGGGTCAGTCCACTCAGTGAACCGGAGATCTCGTTACGATGCAGAGGACTAAAGTCGGTATAGCGCACTGGTAAATCGCGATAGGAGTGGTTCTGCGATTTAAACAGCAGACAGTGACCGGGACAATTCATGGGTTTCAGCCCGTATGATTCATCCTCGCCGACCTCCCCTTCTGTTTCTCCAGTGGCGCCCCGGCCGCGCACTTCGTACATATCATCCTTGTAATTTTGCCAATGGCCTGATATTTCCCATAGCGACTTTTTGTAAATGTTCGGCGTGAGCACTTCGCGAAAGCCGTATTGTCGGTATTGCGCGCGGAGGAATCCGATCAGCTTATTGATGATGTGCGTGCCATTTGGCAGGAATAACGGCGATCCCGGACTGTACGGCGACGAGGTGAAGAGTTCCTGTGACGCGCCGAGTATGCGATGGTCTGCAGCTGCTGTAGAAGGCTGGATATTTGAGGATGAATCAGTGGTCTTGGGTCGGGAGAGCGACGGGCGTGCGGAGGAATCCGGCCGTTGTTTTGGTCGAGTCACGGGGCTGGCATGGCACGAGCACTGGCGCACAAAAGGTGCTTCTGGCAGAAACCGTCGCCTGTGCCATCGAATATCAGTTCTGAGGAGCTGCCGGCGGCAGAAGATGGTTGATGGGCGCATGGCGCGTTGAGCTGATCGGAGACCACGTTATTTTTTTTTTTTATGAAGGTTCCCGTTTGGCGCCTGAGGAGTCAGGACTCAAGGCCGGGAAATTCCCCGCATGCAGGCACGCGATTGGACCAACCAGCGGCCAGATCAGGCGGGCATGTCAAACAACAACAAACATGTGATTTGATTATTTTATTCCTTCACTTCACTTCACTTTCAACCATCTCTGTCGCAAGGATATCAGACGTGAAAGCGCTGACTCGCTTGCCATGATTATCGAGTGCCTGCAGTAACCCTGGCTTCCACTGACCGATAGTAAAAATTCTCCCTCATCGACTGCGCCTGTCTATGGCCGGACACCAGATGGTCCACGAGATCGCAAATGGCCTCAACCAACACATTAGAGGATTCGTGGGTCGTGTCTGACCTCGAGGAATCCGCCGTTATCGTTAAGGATTATGAGACTGCGCCTACTTCGTCCTTCTCATCAGAAAACCTCACTCCAGTGTCGTCCTACTCCGAGAGTGCGCTCATAGCAGACTACCAAGAGACAGATAACTCAACCTCTTCGACTACAAATCCCTCCGACCTTACAGAATCCACTGCCACTTTGGCTTCATCAGCATCCTCAGGCCCTGAACTCATCATGCCGTCCATCATGTTCGAGAGCCGCGCTTCAGATCACGGCTCGTGGGTGATCCCGCGCAAACGCAGCAAACAGTCCCTTTACGAGAGTCGCAAGGCACCAAGGCTGCCCAAGCCATCGCGCAACCATACCTCAGCTCATGAACAAGAGCACCACCATCGCCATCATCAGCACCGTTCAAAGAAAGACACCGAGCCGCCTACTACAGTTGCAGTCGCAGCTACAACTCCACCTAGCAGCAGCGCGCCAGGCTATTTTGCACAAATCAAAAACACTTTATCCGGAGACCTCGAGCGCTACGAGTTTTTCAGGCTCCTGCTCAACTCCCTTCTAGTCTTGATGGTCATGCACCTACTCATATTCCCCGAAGTGGTCCATCAAGTCCCCATCCTCTGCCAGGTTCCAGCAGTGTCCAGGGTATACAGCCAAACATGTGCGGGACAAAATCGAAATGTGTCCGGGATTCCGAGCATTACGGCCAATTTCCAGTCAGCTGTTCGCACACAAACCCAGCTTCAGATCTACCTCAATCAGACCATCGAGGACATGGCTCCTGTCGACTTGTCTCTGAAAGATAGTGACACCATCCTCCGTGGAATATACACCGATATCCGCAAGGAATATGGGAGTGCACGAAATGAGATCGAACTGGAATTTGAAGGCGTCTGGGCTGCCTCCCGAGCCATCACGCGTGCCTTGACGAATCTGAAAATAGACATCAAGGCCACGGTCGACGGGTTCCAGATGCCCATACATCGACTCGAATACATCAACGGAGTGAAAACCAACATCCCCACGTCCGGCAATATTTTTAATCGCTTTCTATCTCGCGTACGCTCCAGCTCAGATACACAAGAAGCACACGGCATCGCAGCGATTAATCAATTCGGACGCCTAAACCAAGAGCTAGACTCAGCCATCGCTCGTCTCGCACACAAAACAGATACCCTATTAGTGCAGCTGGCGAAGCTAGATGACCATCTCCAGTCGATCAAGAAATTGAGTGTTCGGGAGCAGTCCCGACTTCAACAACCACAAACGTCCGAAACAAATCAAATGGAAAATGTGTGGGCAACTTTGAGCGGTTTTATCCACGGGCCGAAGGTTTCCAACAATCCGAATGAAAACGACGACAAAGAAGACACAATTCTCAACGAGCTGGAACAGATTGCCTCGTATCATGATCTTATGGCAGATGTCGTTGGTAAACTGGACCGGGAGTTGAAGGCGTTGCAGAAGATTCGTGCTATTCGTGCGTGACGCATCTACAGGATAGAAGGGTTAATAGGTTCATTTTTTTTTTCTATTTTTCATCTTCATTTACATTTACATTCATGTCTCTGTTTATCCCCCGTTTCTGATGACTACTGCATAACGATACAAATGTCCCGTCCCGATAATATCTCACGAAGTCATGAAACCTTTCCCCTTGTTATTTGACCATACCCTGTATTCATATTCTAGAGAGCAAGCATGATCCCAGCAAATAATTCATCGAGGATGGCGCCCTTGTCTCATCCATAGATTGTTTTGTTCCCTTTCCTTTTCTTTTTCTTTTGTAAAACACCTCCCCTCTTCCCAACCTAATCCCTCCTTCAATCCGAAAAAAAGGCCCCAACAAGCTTAACCATAGGCGCAAACTCACCCTCCTGGATCCCATAAGCGCGCCCAACCCGCGTTGCGATAGGCTCGATTTGATCGCGAGAAACGCCGCACTTGTCAAGACAATCGTTAAGACCGAGCTCCCTCACAAGAGCCATGATACTCTGTCCAACCACGGTAGCCTCAGCAACGTGCTTTCCATTGCTTTTCCTTCCTGTTATTGCGGGCAGGAGTCGCGCGATTTGTTTGGCGTCGGCGGTGCTTGTTCTGGCTTTGAAGATGACTACTTTGCCTAGAGTTATGCAGCTGATTTCGGCGTCTGATAGTTTTGGTTCTTGTTAGCGGATGATCATAGGTGTTGTAAGGGCTGAACTTACTAGGAATCTTGAACGGACTGCCCAACGCAAAACCGAACAGATGCGACAGACCCTTGTGCCTCGCTGTGTGGGCGCCCCTCGACGAATTGCTCGCATGTGCAGCCAGGAACAAGCGCGTCATCTGGTCGCGAGTCCCAGGCCAGTTGGCCGCCATCTCTCGCAGACCAGCGACGAGGCCCCTCACAGCCCACAACGCCATCGCCTTGGTGGGATACTCCATGGCATCAGGCTCATACATCGTCTCCACGGCGTGGTCCAGCGCACATATCCCACTGCTCAACCACTGCTTCTTAGGCGTGTACTGCGCGTACTCCGGGTCGTAGAAAATCGTATTCACCACCATGTTGGGCTTCGTGAGCATCAGCTTCGTCCCATCGCGGGAATAGTAGCTGACATTCGTGCACTCAGCGGCGCTCAAGGTCGTTGGGATCGCGATGACATTGAATGGACCCAAGGCGGGATTCGCGCGTGCCTGCACAGACAGCAATTTTGCAAAGTCGATGGGTGAGCCACCACCAACAGCCAGGATGGTGTCGATTTTGTCGCCGTCTTGCTGCTCTTGGGCTTGGTACATCATGTCGACGGCGTCATGGACGAGCTCGAGCTCCACGTGCTGCTTGACCTGGGCGAAGACGCAGGCGATGTTTCCCCCGAGCAGCTGCCGCAGGTCTTCGACCAGGGGCGTGTCCCATGCCACGGTTTTGCCGGTGACGACGAACACTCTGCTGAAATTTTGAGAGCGGAGGGAGGCGCGAAGGTGCTGTGCTACGCAGCCAGAGCCATAGTAGAGGTTGTCGACGCGGGGGCTGGGCGTCCATACCCCGGTGAGAGGCTTTTCAGATGGTGTGGGCATTTGGGCAGTCAGTTGGTGTTCTGCTATGATATGTCCAAGTGGTTTTGGAGACGAGTGCTTTAGAAGAGAGAAGGAGCAGAGAGAAAATACAGTCCAGCAGGCCTATTTAAGAGGAGAGGCCGGACATGTAAACAATGAAGATGTGTTGCTACCTAGGTACCGCCCGACTGTTTTGATGTCCGAAAAGGGAAGTCTCTGTGAATTGTTTTCACGCACAAATTTTACATGTTCTTTGTCTTATCCTTCTATTGTGGTATTATAGACTATAATGTATGGTAAAAACATAAATGTAAAGCTTTTTCTATGAATATCTCATATTTCCAAGGTTTCATTCTGAGTGTCTATCTATGTTAGGTAGATATATATATGTTGTTCAGTACTTAGGGATGATTTTATTATGATTCCCTAAAATAGATGTTGCAAGATCGAGATATAAGAGAAATAAAGCGTTATTAAGGCAAAAAGTACAGACTAAACGTCTATATAAATACTTGACTTGATCATCGTTCTATCGAAATGTCGTAGTAGGGCGTGGTAATATATATCGTATTTACAGCGTAAGATGAGCTCGAAAATGTTATTACGCAGTGTATTTGTGTATCCACCGGTAATTACCACCATGGTTACCCCATGAAGGTTGGTACAATGAACAATGTCTTGTTATTAGTCAATTAAAAAAGTCACCACAAAGAAAATGCCCAAGTAATAGCCTATGTCTTATTTTTTCTTTGTTACATTGTCTTTTGGACGTCTGTTCAACAGATAAGCGTCGCCACGCTGATATCATGATTCGCCTTCCGCGTTTTGACAACATCATCCCTGCATAGCTCCAGCCTCAAATCCACAACCAAACACACGAAGCAAAAATGCAGTCATACCATCTCAACAATTATTCGACCCCCCAGGGGTACGAATTAGGCCAACTGCCGCGCCCTGAAATCGACAATACAGACGAAGTCCTGATGAAAGTGCACGCGGCTAGCGTGAATCCCATCGACGTGAAGATGGCCAGCGGGGCAGCGAAGATGGTGGTTTCGTTCAAGTGAGTGGCCATTTTTCCCCCTGGAAGTAACACCTCCCTCGTCAATGATTTTTAATCTGATCCATTGCTAGATTTCCGTACAAGCTTGGCTACGACTGTGCAGGAACAGTGGTTGAAGTTGGCTCTAAAGTCACTCGCTTCAAGGTCGGTGACGAGATATACACCCGACTTCCTGAACATACACGCGGTAAGTGCCTTTCTTCAAATATTCAGTTATATGAGTATCATTTGATTGGAAAGACAAGTCTGTTGAAGCAAATGAATAATCGTTTTCATAGGTTCATGGAGCGAATATGTAAAATCGCCCGAGGAATTTCTTGCCCTCAAACCGAAGAATCTGTCCTTTGAAGACGCTGCGTCAATTCCTCTGACGGCCATGACAGCATTCCAAGCTTTGCAGCTTGGAGGCGATTTGGCTGGCAAGACGGTCTTTGTGCCGGCTGGATGTGAGCTGCCTTTCTGAATCACCGGTCTTCTCCTGTGCTACATATACTAATCAGCTTTCATAGTGAGTGGGACGGGTGCGTATTTCTGCCAACTCGCCAAGAATGTCTTCAAAGTCGGCAAAGTCATTACCACGGTATCCACGGCGAAGATTGAAAAAGTCCCGGAATTGCTTGGGGAGGGAATCGTCGACCAAAGTAAATACATGCCCTAGATAATGAAAACAGGCAATTCTTGAGCTAATGACCAAACCTAATAGTTATCGATTACAGCAAAACAGATGTCAAGGATGAAGTCCCCGCCGGCTCAATAGACTTCATGTTCGACACGCTCGGTCTAGCAATGGACTCTCTCCCACTGATACGCAAAAACACGGGATACGTGGTTTCCATCTCTATGAGCCCGAGCGGCGATCAGATGGTAGAAGCTGGGAAACTGCAAGTCTCATTCCTCTTCCGAAAAATCCTTAATTTCGTCGACTGCGTGCGCACATGGCGAGCTTCGAGCTGGGGCGTGACTTATAAGTATTTGTTCATGCAGCCTAGTGGCAGAGATCTAGATCAGTTGAGGGAGTATGTTGAGAATGGGCAATTGAGGCCTGTCGTGGGGAACCTCGTGCATTACAAGGATGTTAATGCTGTCAAAGAGGCGTGTGATGTGGTGTTGCGCTCTAAGGGGGGGATTGGCAAGACTGTTATTTCATTTAAATAGCTGAGCTTGCTGTTAATGTCATTTTCTTCCTTATTGTGTGCCTTGCTTGCTTGAATATAGCTTTCTATAGCTCATTGCCTAATCCGTCCTAGAGCCGGCATAAGTGGGTCTATGCCTTAGATCTCAGGCTGCGGTGGATGACCTGCTAATTGTTACATCAACGACACCCAAGGGATGCCTTGACTCATTCCTTCTGATGACTAGTATTGATGCTCTATAATTCGCACGCTATATTTATTCAAAGTTTTATACCCCGGTGCCTTTAAATTCCACCACGCAGGATCTCAACTTGCGGTCAGTGACGTTCATACGTCTTTCTACTCCATACATACTGCCGTGCTTCAGATCTTCATTCATCATGAAAACCACCCATGAAGAAGCCATCTCGGCAGTCAGCAACTACTACAAACTCATCACCAAGCTTCCATACATCGATCCAGCAGCCCTCGTCTATCCACCCGGCAGCAGCGATGCCGAAAAGACCAAAGACTCACCAACAAACGGTTGGCCGAACATTAACACTACAGAGCTCCGTGAGCGCGGCAAGACAGACCAAGTTATCGCTCTTCTCCGGTGTTTACCATATTTGCGACATCCCGAGTCTAAGGCCGGCAAGAAAAGATGGATGATCGCGCCGGATACAATTGCTATTGCTTACTGCGATGGTGAGGTGTATAGTGCTGAGTTGGATAAAATCCAGCCAACGCCGGGTCATTGTATTTGGCTGGCGGATCCGGCCAATACGGAGAATGGCGCGGGATTGCTTTTGGATATGGAAAACAGTAAGTCATGCTTCTTGGTATGAAAAGAGAAAATGGATGAGAACTATGGCGAGCAATAAACTGATATTTTACTAGGTACGATAACCGAATATTCGGTGCGCAGTAATCGGACCATCGGTCTTAGTACGGATGACTACGATTCTTTACCATTGGAAGACCGCTGGATGGCACATTTCACTTGGCCCATTGCCGAGTTTTTCGATACATGGACACAAAGGTATGAGAAACTGGAGTGGATGCCAGCGTATCATGATGAAGGCACAGCAGGAACAGCAGTATGGTTTATCCGCGGTAGCAAAGATTTCAACGAAATCGGCAACCACGATCACGGCGATTCAGAAGATTCGGATGAGAGTTATGAGCCTAGCTCCGAAGAAGAGTCGGATGATGACTACGACAGTGAAGACGACTCGGATCCCTACGAATGGGATAGCGAGTACGAGAGTGAAGATGACTACGAGTTATCGGGTGACGAGGGCAAGGCCGAGACTGGTCGTGAAGAATTTGCGGCAGAGGATCACCAATCAAAAAGCGAGTCCTTGGGCTGGCTCCAACACGATGCAGGGTTTCAGGTTCGATTGGGTGACGGAAAGTCTTTAGATCCTAAGAAGACTGATTTGAAGCCTGAAGAGATAGTGGAGGTAACTCACCATTTCCTTTTGTTTGTTCCTCTGATGAGAATGCAGAATTCTTCCAGTCATCAGATTAAATAGTTGGTTCTGACTTCAAGCAGGACGCGTATACCATTTATAAAGAAAATGGCTGGCCAGGCCCGCTTGATCGCCAACGATGTCAACGCCAATTGTCGGAGCTAGTTGAGTTGATTGATTTGTCGGCTTAAGGGCGTCAAATATTTATTTCTGAAATTACAATTGCTCTTAGATATACGCGGTATGAAGAAATTATGAAAAAGTTGAAATAATATCTTATTTACTTAGCAATTGGCTTTTAGCAGAAGCACAATTGAGGAACGCGGCTATGTACATATGCCAAACTCATATTTCTCAAGGGGTATGTTCCAACACACTCATGAGTAAAAAGTATATACGAGAAGGATCAAAGTTTCCTATCTATTTAAAGGTAGGCGAGTCGTAATTTAGGAAGAAGTTGGACCACCGACGGTGATGGTCAAGGACTCAGGGATAGTTGATGTCAGCTCACCAGAAACATTTGGTGAGCCAGTGGGGGCGATATCATCGTAGGAAAAGGCGTAACCCGTTCCATCAAGCTCAATCTCGTGCACAAACTTGCTGTAGTAGTTGCATGGGGAGACGGTGTAGTAGTAATCGGAGCTCAAGTTGGGCTGGATGTCTCCACCGTCCAACAAATAGGTGGCCCGGTGGAAGGCGGCGCAGAGACGGGGGACAATGGCAATTTGATAGTCATTTCCATCAGTGATAAAAGGTCCAGTGCTGCAACTAAAGATGTCACCAGCGGTAGGCTTCGAGAAGGTCAGAGAGCTGTCTGTGCAGGTCATAATGTCGGTGCCTGAGGTGGTGCAGGAGCTGTTGCCCTCGACCTGGGTGTCGATGATCAGCGGGGTTGTGCTGTAGGTTGACCAGACCTCGGACACGTAGTCGTCAAAGTAGTCCTCGAAGGCGGTTGATTCAGTACTGATATAGTCATATGGCGCGAGAACACGAAGGTAGTCACCACTGGTGCTGGTCACGCAAAGACTTGCCCATGGGTAACCGTCGACAGCAGTCTGGTTGATGAGAGCTTCACAAAGAACAGTAACAGCGTCACTTGGAAGACCAAGACTGCTCGTCACAGCACCATCGGTGGTCGTAAGAGAAAGGCCCAAGGGCAGACCGACAAAGTCAACGTAAGTAGGGTTGGAGTACATGCCGCCGGCGGCCGTGTTGGTAAATTCAACAAAGCCCCAGTTGACATCAGCGGAAGGATCAGATGGGTTAGTGACAGAGGGTTCGACAAGACCAGCACCACCAACACCATTAGTGACGGTGTAGAATGTTAGAGAACCATCGGCGATGTAAATTCGGCCGGAGCTGAGATAGCTGGGGACCGTGAAGGTGGTGGAAGATCCCTCGGCGTCGATGGAAATGGCATAATCGGCGTCGATAGCAGTAGGGGCAGTTGCACTTGTAGCTGGGAGGGTGTACCATGAGCCGTCAGTCTGCAAAATAGAAGGGCTGCCGTTCACATCGCCAATAACATATGCGGTGACCTGTCCGGAAGTTGTTCCGGCGAGGTTGTTCTCGACAATTATGGTGACGGCACCGTCGTCCTCGGTGGATTGGATTGTTCCGGAGCCGGCGGCAGTGCCATTGAGTGTGTTTTGTTTTGTGACTATGACATCCTCAATTCCTCCAGGGGTGACCGTTGAAGGTCCTGGAAGCGCGCGCACTGACACGGGGCTGGCTAGGGTTTGGCCAGCCATCATGGCGGCAAGCGCCAATGCCAACTTATTGAACTGCATCGCTGGTGATGTATATGGTATTTAAGGAGCGTATGTATATATATCAAGAAGGAGTGGAAGGGTGGATAAAGGAATGGACCTTTTTCGGGTTGTTCTCGTCAAGGATAACAAGATATCAAACGAAACACATGAACCAGACGGTGGATTTGGCTTGATTTATACCTTGGTTTTCCCTCCGTGTGGACAATTTGTACCAAGCCCTTCACGTCATCCTCAGGTTACAGTCGTCACATCAGCAAAACGAGTCTACTACAATAGCAACTGATCTCTGGCGTGACCCATGTAACAACAACAAAGTTAGGTGGAAGCATGGGTTCTTGTATCCACTAAGCATCGTACGGTACGTTACGGGAAATGCAGTGGATTTCGGTTTATGTTTGCCTTTCTCTCCCTCTCCTCTGGGTCATTTGGGACGGGAGGGGGCGTAAAGGGTCACGCTCGATGGCCGGACAAGGTTGAGCCATTGGCTGGCTCTGCTGTGCTTCTCATAAACAGTTGCAGCTTTTCCCCCATCATTTTCTGTACGTACAAAGACCTAGCATGCTGCAAACCTCAAGGGAACCCTTCTAGCAACGGCTTTCCGTGCAAGGTGGTATCGCGCAGAAACGGGGTTGGATCTATGCTCTATAGATCAAACGCAACTCAACCATGTGCGAGGCTCCAGGCTCCGCACCGTTCCTGCATATCATTTGCTCTATGGATCAAGCATGATTTAAGTGTGTGCTAGGCAGAGTCTATACCAATGAATACCCACGACACAGTGCGTAGTCAGTAGCTAACCGGTATGGAGACAGCCATGTCGGCAAACGAGGACCGTTCATAATCGGACATCTTGCAGCAGATTGTGGCTGCAGAAATTCCTGGTTATTAGCAAAGACCGAGTGCATGGTCTCAAGCCCCCTGAAGACCCATGGATAGCTCGTTGATGAGCAGTTGAGTCGGGTTTGTCAGCGAATAGAAGATAGTCAAGACACTACTGCTGACGCCTGGCCCTTAGCTCGAGCAACGCGATGGCACTTAATAATACTTGCTGCCTCACAGATCTGTTTAGCTTGAATATTTTTCGCCTAGCTCGTATATTCAAGGGCCATAAAACCACGCTTGGTTTTGGTCTCGACCGCCGCCAACCCCGCGTTACATGGCGGCGGCGCCACTCGACGCCACAGACAGCGACTACTTCTGCAAAGCAACTCAGCGCCGGAGATTTGGGGGTTTCGCAGTATCTGATTGGTAGAAGTCGCCCTGAATGTAGGATTCGACAAATGGCGTGCGTGCAAAATGGAGAGGGAAGAAAGAAGTAGCGTGGTAGCCTCGTGCTTTTGGGCTTAGGCCGATGATTGGCCGATAATCCTTGGCCATCGCAAGTATATCTTCCCAATGCCCAATTACCACCTGCAGGTATATAACGAGCCAAATAATTTCGAAGAATCAAGGGTGATAGATGCCTCGTGATTAGCGGGTGTTGCATCTGTCATCTGCGACCTGGGTATATCCTAGGTGACTTGAAGATTGGCCGTCGGGCTAACATCCATGCCAATAGACCGTGCAGTACCTAGGTGGTATGGCATACGTATGTACTTCGTATAATTTACAGGCCTTGTCTATGAGCATTGAGCACCACGGGTAGGTTAGTGTATCATTCAACCCTTTCTAGTCTTCAAAACCGGCTGTGCAAGTATATACGTATGCCCATGCTCACTAAATGTTTAGGAATCATTCCTAAGCATGCTTGCTGATCCGGCTTATTCGGATGCTTCGGCTTAAGAACTTTATGTGAGTACCACAGAGTACATAGCTAATTAAACTATGCCATAAAGATGTGCGGACCCCAACTTTCTGTTACACTTCACTAGGCCCCGGGGGTAGATTTAGTGCCAGGCAGGCTGTTGGTGAACTTGCATAACTAGTGTCTGTAAGCAGCTTCATAACCATACTACATAACATTTACCCCTATCATTTAAGTGAGCTGCAAGGTCATATGAGCTGCGAACAGATGTTCAGAAAGTGACTAGCGTCGAAAAGAGAAACGCAGTCATATTGCAGAGAGAATATGCAGGTTGATGTGACCGCCATGCAATCTATCTTCAAATATATTAAGGTACGACCCTTTGTGGAGCTAAAACATTAAATATTAATTAATTACTTGGTTAACTATTATGCTAATACCTGGTTGCAACGGTCAAAATAAGCTATTGTGACGGGGTCATTCAGGCTCGTGTATTACATTATTAATAGATCAACGGCAGGATTTTCCAGGTTTGGTTGTAATTATTATTTAGCTAATATGTTATATACATGCATTCTTTCTCAGGTGAGGAAATATATTGAAACCTATTTGTTAATAATCACATCTGCTAGACAGGCGCGGCTGCCACATGCTCAATGGACGCGCGATATAGAACATACCTTACAATGTGACTTAAATCTCTTAACTGTTTATAATCCTGTAGCCCATGATCATTATATATGTAAGGAGTAGACTAATTCGAGGCATAATTACCTCAGGCCTTGTAGTAGTGCCTTTTGCATCGTTTTCCAGGGTGAGCTCCCAGCAAGATTGGAAGAACTTAGGTGTTTCGTCGATGACTGTTCTTTTTAACGTCTATGAGCTGCTGCAAATATAACCTCGGAGCGGCTAGCAGCATAATCGTTAAGATAAAAATATTCGCCAGCTTGGCTTCTGGTGCTTTCAACTGGGCGATAGAGAGCATCGTTTGGCTGGTCGATATGTGCATTACGAACTGCCAATATACGCGCGTCGTCACTACGGCAGATTAGACGGCGCAGGCTTGAGAATATTGAAACGATGCATGCACAAATAATGGCCAAATTGAGTTCAACCACGTTCAGTATTTCCAGGGACGTTGCCGTAAGTAAAATCGGCAGGATAGATGCTCTCAGTATCGACTTCGAGCACAATGAAGCGAGCAATACCACACCCAACAGCCCTATTTCATGGTTTCATTAAAGCTATGACACTGGAAGCATCCAAAGATGAATATGACTCCTGACGTACACGAAACCAAGTCCGAAGAGCATCGCAAGTTTGAATTTCGTCTGAGCCGATAACCGTATTCCCACGACGACGACAATGGGTAAGATCGAAATAGCAACATCCGAAACGGCCGAGAATATAAGTGGAATTGCGAAAGAATGCTTAGAGGCCACACATTTCCCCGACCCACCTGACGTCGGATCCAGGCGCTCCCAATAGTAGGAAGGGGGCGAACACTGCAAAACGTAGAACACAGTCGACCCGATCGCCCAAGCAACGCCATAGATTATATTATCCACCAGGCGATGCTGAGCCGTCTTTGAGTTATATAGAATAAACGCCGGTAAAAGAAGAGAAGACCGGCTAAAAACAGAGGTCAACCATATGCCCTAACTTTATTATCAGCCCATTGTTTTACGCATCACAACAGAGTACAACATACAATGGTGATAGACTGCACGTGAATCTGTGCTGAATCTCCAGTAGTTGCTCTCCATGTATGCTGTCCAAACCCAGCGATTAAGGTGGACATGGTAACGACATCAGCATCTATCTTTTTGCCATATTTAGCTAATTTACATTGTGTTGTTGTAGACAGAATAAAAATACCAGCGCCATAACCAGGTAATAATCCTCCAGCATTCACCTTTTGTGTATTTGCATCTGTGACCATATTCTCATGGGCACCGCAATGTTGCCTAGCACGAAAAAAGTGATGCAAACTTCGAAGATGACCGGCTGCAGCGTTTGGTTCCATGCTGACCATTGCGCAGCCGTAAGCTCGGAGGAATTGTCTATTCTTTGCGTCGCCTTCCATTGACCCTTTGGCGATGTTTTCGACGAAAGCCGTTCCCCTGAGATATACTAACTTTTGGAACGGCGATGATTTCAGCTTTGCTTGGATGACCACTGCAAATCCAATTAGTAGAAATCGATCGTATTTACAGTAGATAGGGCTGAGTGGTGGATCATCGACCAATTTGCCGCTTTGGTTTGATTTTTGGGGGTATGAAAGACAACCAAGGGCCGAGAGTTTCCAGCCTCGTCGATGCACATTTTACTGGGTATTCTGGGGCCTGTCTCAAAACATGAGCGAATAAAATGCATAGCCGACCCCAGAGTTACATATAGGGGTCGGTTACGAGTGATGGACAGGAAACTTGAAGGAACTTCGTATTTACTATCCCTTAGGTCGAGGCACAATATCGTTTGTTTATTTTCTTTCAGTTGGAACCGTGAGAAGGCTGCAGAAAGCCGCGTCAGATCGATTTCCAGGAATCTACGAACACAGCCATTGACCCCAGCATGTAACTGCAGAAATACGGGATGCAGGTATGATACGAATCTGCTGGGAGATCGACAAAACTAGAAAACCATCGTCTGTCTCATTTTCTCTATCCACATTTCTCCTGTCTCGAACCTCTGACGGTTACCATTGGGCACCAGACAGTACGTCGGCCGTGCATTATCTTGGCTCTTATCTGCTATTTCTATGACCAACTTACCATCAGCTGCGGTCGGCGTGTGCCATTTAGGAAAGCCCTCGAATGCTACTAAGCCTGTCAGTTACTAATTACTATATTCTTAGCCTACAACTTGCACCTGATAAGATCTCTTTTACCAAAACACTAAATACATACTAGGATAGTGTGTCTAGTCAGTTGTCCCGAAGGCTAGTTTCGTCATATAGATGAGATAGGAAATGGAAAACTCTTCTGATAATCATATCACTATCAATGGCACATAAAAGCTAGTATGAGAGGTCTATGCCGTTGTGGTGCTCATATCAGGCTCTACGGAAAACGTAAGTTCGTATGCCTGAAAAAACAAAAGAGAAATGGGCGTACGAGTATCTTAGTCTATGGATGCAATTCCTCATAAACCCATAGGTTGAGCGTATCAAGTAATCCCTTTTGTGCTTCCATGTCAAACAGCTTATGTGCCCTACTTCGAAATTTCCCATGAAGACTTCATTTTTTGAGGATCTGGCCACTGACCTAAAGAAATACGGAGAGATCTAGGTATCCATGGATATGGAGGCGAGTATAAATTCACCGGAATCCTCGAAGCCTGCAAGCGGAACTCTACAACTTAGGAAGACATTTACATGTACTTTGAGCTGATTGCATATCTAGATATAGATATCTGGGCGCCGCAATCCCCGAATAAGAGTATTCGATTATGGGAAAGAATTACGATATAGTAGTATTGTTTGAGTAGGGTATGTGCTAATATCTGTTATGAGAATAAGTTATTGATTTACTATAGAAGCTAATATTTTTCGTATCTCTAGCCCGATAGCAGGTGTGATAGCAGATGTAGTGGAATTTTTATTTTCGAGTAACACTCTACCAAATCATACACCTGTGCTGCTATTCCCATGTCTTACCAAAGACAGTATAGTTTTTAATATGGGTCGTATAATTCTAATTGCTTTACCAAGCGCACGTGTGCCACGTAGTTTACATTGTCTGACATCTGGTTCGTCTGCTAATCTACCGCGATGTAACATTGACCAATTCAACTAGATACTGGATAGATATATGTAGTATCACACGATAGCCCCATTGACCCCATCGGGTCGATAAGGATTGTTAGATTGTGAGTCTAACAGGGATTTACCTCTCTTCTTGTATTTTTCTTTGGCTGCTTGCCAATTGGAAATTGGTTCCAGATATTGCGCCAGGCGGCTCTTGTTCTGCCGATGAGGCTTCCGTACATCTCCATCGTGTCATCCAACACGACCCACAGTAAGACTGTCAACACTGTGACAGGAATAGTGATAGCCCAGTAAATCCAGAATTTATCCGACAGCTGCCAATCTGGACCGCTAGATGGGCTAAAGTTGACGAAGTTCGATCCGAATATTCCAGATATGAATGTCCCTGGTAGATAAAGCACGCCAATAAAGGCAAGGGCCTTCATGGTTGCATTGTCACGTCGCGCAATATTCGCGATATCAATTGATAGTTGAGTAGTATTTCGTGCAGCCACATGGTATGCCTAAACACAACAAATATTAGAATTGGAACCGGAGAGTCACCGCTCGTTCGGAAAACAAGATACGCACAAGATTGATTTCATGGCGAAGTCGCTCATACAAGGTAACGGCTCTGGCGTTGATAGCTTTGATATCTTGCTTCGAGATAAACAGTTTCTCTTGCACTGTTGTATAAATTATGTGGTGGTTTTTATTCTCGACCGCTTCCGCTGCTTGATTTTCATCGTAAAAAAGTTTGTGTTGGTGTATTAAACTATCGATTGTGTTACCAGCAACCTCTAATACTTCATTACCATGAATCAGGTGACGGCCAATTTCGTTGAGGAGCTCCACATTTGGGTCGTTTGATCGTCTCTGTTCGTTGTTACGTTTTCTTCCATTTAGCAAGCCTCAAACTTGAGTAACCAAAGCAAACAAATGCAAGATTTGTACATAATTGTACATACCTTTTCCCAAGTCCTTACGACGTCTCGCAACTTCCAACCAGCCTTTTCGTATATAGCCCTCAGTTCTTCGATCAACAAAGCATGCCAAATAAATGGGTCACGGTAAGGCAGTGCGAAGTGGCGAGGAAACCTTTCGGTCTCAAGAAGGATATTTCGTACAATTCGATTGATAACAGGGGGCGGGCAGTCAATAAACAACACAAACTGTTTATTCTTTGACTGGCGGATGAAAACCGATATTTGGGACCAATGGTAGTTGATTTTTTCTTCTTTTTCTTCTTGAGAAACATGTTTAATTTTGAAAGTGCTCCATGTATCTGTCATGCGTACACACCGCGGACGTTAAATATTATCCAAGAGATGTTTGACAGTAGGACAGAATCGGTTGTATTAAGGGTGGAGGAAAGGTGCGAGACAAACCATATATCAAATCTGGCATTTCTCCATGACGTTCAATCCCAAATGCACCATTCAGGTCATCCTTAACAATGCGCCAAAAAGCGAAAGGAAAGAACGAATTCAGGTCTGCAGAGCCCTGCAAGCTATCAAAGGCCACTTTATTGGCGAATCTTGCACAAAGTCAGCCTGTTATATTTCCGTATTCATTTCACAGTTCGAAGATATAGTGATTAAGTAGAGAACAAACATTATAAATCGTTTGGAATTTCCATGAGTCTGGCATTATGTCAGGATCTGTATGACTATACTTTGTCTAACATGATAGGAGTCTAACTTACAAATTCCCGTAGAGCTTGGTCTAAACTGCTAATGCGCTCACGATATTGAAAGTTCTCTGTTGAGTCTCGACCCACAGGTCAGCCTGATTTGCATCACCAGCGGTTTTAAAATGAATTATGTGAAGCAACAAGGTTAGACAGGCGAAAAAGATAGGAATCAAACAGTACCATCTTCGTCAAAGAAGCGGACATTTTCCGCGGTAAGCGTGTCTCCAGATTGCCTAGATGTGCCAGATGTTGAACCAGGGATCAAGCCGAGGGGTACGGCTTGCGTGGCGGTGGAGTCTACCATCGATCGCAAGCTGACTTCAATGCCGGATACAATGTAGTGAAACTAATATAGAAGAGAAAATAATGTGTATAATGAAAATTGTGCCTTATTTCATAGCAAGCTCGGTGAATTAACCAGAAGCTAGCAAATATACAGATGGACGTTTTCATGAGGCTGAATCCAAGTTGCAAGGTAGCTCTGCCTTGTGCGCTGTCAGCTTACTAGCACAGCCCACAAGGGGTTAACGCCTGCAAGGAATAGCCAAAAATAGACCCTTATCGCCACTTCTTATAACCATGTTCCTCCTTTCTCTGTCAACCATTATTTCAATCCCGTGAAATATAATTGCTGAGAAAACACTCAAATTGACATAGACCCTGTATAAACACGAAGTATCTTAAAAAATAATTAAGTACGGAGTAAAAGGTTAAAGGTCGTAGAATTTAAGATGGGTGAGGGCGGGGCGGCTCGGATCGTTCCAGCCGGGAATAGCCGAGTTAATCCGATTGGAGGACAATCATCTTCACTGCATTATCCCAAATCTTTGCTCTGATCATTTCCTCGACGATGCGATTGGCGAGGTTTGGGGCCTTGGTAATTGTGTATGTTGAGTGTATATAGCTATTGGGTGGTAGAAAGGTTTCTTTTTCTTTGGTTTTTTGAGAGGGCATGCGATTTTGGGCGGTTGTTCAAGAAATTGAAGAAAATACAATAAGACAGGTACATGCTATCTTTTCTCCATACCAAGCGTCAGCTTGTATAACCATTGTGACAACCTGACACATGGATCATCAAAAAGTTTGGTTACAACCTCAGCCAGCCATAGTGTGAATGGTAACAGAATGACATGCACTAGTAAAAAGCCCGGCTCAAGACCTAGTGGACCGCTCTGTGGCAAAGGAAACCTATTAATCCAGTGCGGGATACATATTGGCTGCGTGCCAACTCTTAATACATCCGACTGCAGCATAAAGCTTGTCACCGAGGGTCCAGAGAACTGGTCCGTGGACAAGATAAAATGCAAATGATATCCTTCCGAGATACTGATTGAAACGCGTCTCAAAGAATGCTTGGAGCCAGGGAATATGTCGGATCGACGCGACTAAGAACGTGGACGCCCAGATGAGGTAGAACCATTTATAGTCCCACATGGCTTGCGGTTTGAGATAAGAGAGCCACGCCCACCCATATGCGCGACGAAGGTTTTCAATATCGGTATCATGACTTGGAACACCACCCAGGTATATTGATATAGCAAATAGGACATAAAAGCATCCTTTCCGGTACCGTCGAAAGACACAAAACACGCCGGGAAGGTTGTTATCCGTTGCGAGAAGATCTAGATCACATAGGAGCATGCCTGCCAAAAAGAGCGCACAGAACCAACCGTCTGCAAACCAGATGAAATAGGCGAGAAGTGCTACTTCACAAAGTAGTCGTGCATCTCGAGTGCACCGAGAGAAAGCGATAAGTGAAGTATATATCACAATCGAGCCGCGAAACTCGAATGGAATTGACCATGAGTGGGAATGGTAGCTTAGAAATGGCCCACTACCACCTCGAAAGACAAATGCAAAATCGATGTACTCAACGTACAATTTCCATATCTCGGTGCGATAGGTGGGCGCGATTTCTATTACAGATGTACCGAGACCGCATGAATGTATGATGGTAATGAAAGCGAATGTAGTGCAGATTACAGGGAGATGCAGTCTCAACCATCGCCTAAATAATGCTGATGCCACAACTTCTCCAAGCGAGCCAAATTCCCCGGCATGAATAAGCGACAATGGCTTCGCAGAGAGAACGTATCCTGATATGACGAAGAACACGGTTACTGCAAAATGACCGCCAGTAAAGAATGTTCGAATAATAGGCAAAGTGACAAAATAATGGTGACCATTCCACCCAAATGCGTTCTCAAATGCCACGTATAACTCCCCTTTCTCGTGCGCCCATAGCTGGTGGTGTAGGCAGTAGACCACGAATGCAGCAAACCCTCGGAGGCCATCAAGGTAAGCTGTTCTTTTGAAGTTCTCGAAAGTTTTGCTATTGATGCTGCTTTTGGCCCAGTATGAGGGACATATGAGTTCCACGAACCACTTTGCGATGCGGGTCAAGAAATGGATTCTGGTAAGTCTATTCTTCCAGGCTTCTTTCTGCCAGGTATGATCACCTAGAATTCCATGTCCTTTTGATCTGTAGGTATTGTAGTTTATGGGAGACATCAAATCTAAGTCAAATGTTGCTCCTGTAAGCTCTATTTTCACAATATGTTGGTCAGCTTTAAGCTCATAATCCTTGTCGAAAGATTTTGGGAACCTCAAGATTGTTATCTGAGTATACGTACACAACTGACATCAGAGCATAGCCTTAGTCAATTTCACTCAGAACTAGGCTATCACAGAAATATTTCGTCTAGATGTGATTTGTGTATTTGGCCGAGACTATCCGTTATCTCGCTCGTGAATATTTGAGACTTTATACTGACAAGAGCCACAAGATACTTAATTTGTACTACTCGTGTGGTTACACCTACCTTCTGAATAATCTCGGAATTATTACAGAGTTAAACAGGACGTCACAATTCTGTGACAAAGTAATCGAGGACGCCTACTTTGGGAACAGGCTATCAAGACATGTTACATGCACCTCTGGCTTCGTACCAGTTACAGGAGAAATGGAAGTTACATGTACAACGACTAAGACAAAACAGAGAGTGATGGTCAAAAGAGCCTTTAATACCTGTGTGCGACTAGATAAAGCATGATCATGTAAGATAGGTACCTGTATGACACAAAGAAGACCCTGTAGACCTCGGTTAGCTGTATGCCCTGAGCGATAGAACCATAAAAGGTTACACCAAGCTATTTTCTGAAACAATCGGCTCCATACTGAATTCATTCTATACCTAGACAGCAGCTAGGTACAATAGACGCGGGTTTATATTTGCGCTGCGTATTTCCGGTGACCGTCACATGGATCGACAAAGGTTGTACACACGTCCCGAAGAAGGAAAATATCAATGAACTTTAACAAAAATAATATCGACTAATAAAACCACTGGGTGAAACATACAAACTCACTCACCTTTGGATAATTTGCTACAAAATGAGACTAAAGCTAGATAGAGAAATGGGTTCCAGTAATGTACCATTTCCCCCCTGACGTTGCTTTCTCGATCAGCACAAGCTACGTAAGAGATGTATCTAATATAGTCATCAGTACCAATTCCAGAGTTATAGTACTACTTCATCTCTGTATTTGGAGTATAAAGTACTAAAAATTTTGTAATCTGTCTGAGATATCCCAGAGTAGGGACAATGTTTATTAGTGGCAACGTCACCAGGATGAAAGCCACCCGGAAGTTGTATCCCATATATATTGCCTGCATATTATTCATGTTTTATCTTTCTCAGTCAAACTCTCTAAGTGCGATGGGTAATAATATCATTTATAAAGCCACACTGAGAACAGGGCAGTTCCCGCGCAAGATATAGCAAACATGGAGGGTCAATCCGCTAACATTTAAAGAGAAGTACTTGTCTATCGCGCGAACGTGGATTAAGAAAAACCCAGCATATCGATATGAGGTCCTAACAGACAAGAACAATCTATACTATGTTGAGACACATTTTGGACCTACTAGTCTAAACCAACCAGACATTATACATGTCTACAAAACTTTAACAGCTAAAATTATTAAAGCAGACCTTCTCCGCTATCTAGTAATGTATGTTGAAGGTAATATCTATACAGATATTGATATTGAGGCTCTTCAGCCTATTGATCGGTTCATCCCAGATCGCTTCGATGAGAAAGATGTTGATATAGTGATTAGTATTAAGATCAATAAGCCCAAATGGAGTGATCACCCAATACTTAGTTCCAAATCAGAGTCATTCTGTCAGTGGACATTCATAGCTAAACCACATCTACGCCTTCTTATGAAGCTGATAGATAATATTATTGACTAGCTACTGGAGACCTCGCGCACCCAGGGTATTTCAATAGCAAACATACAATTAGATTTCAACAAGGTTCTCAGTGGTACAGGCCCTTCGGCGTTTACAAAAGCGGTTCTAACCGATATAAATACTAACTCGGGACAGACAGTGACATGAAAAACTTTCCATGATCTTGCTAAATCTAAACTTCTCGGTGGCATTTTAGTGCTAACTATGGAAGCTTTCGCTGCCGGTCAAAGGCACTCAGACTCCGGAAATCACAACGCTCGGACTTCATTAGTTAAACATCATTACCATGCCTCCTTGTGGTCAAAGTCACATCCACGGTTTAATCATCCTATGTACAGCGAGGTTGAGGAATGTAATTGGGACGAAAACTGCATTAGAGCATAAGATGAAAATATAAAGACCTTTGATTCTTTGCCAGAGGATAAACAAATTCAGCAGATAGCAACGAAGGAGGCTCGCGAAGCAGCATACAAAGATATCCTGGAGCAGCAAGGACAGCAGGAAGGTGCAATTACCTAGATAATAAAGACTAGGATTGGTTGGTCAGATGCTACTACTATATATATACCTAGGTAACTAGGTTTCAATTCCATCTCCAATCTCTTTCTATTCTTTTCTTCTTGCATTCATCCAACAATACCACACAATCTCTCTGATTCTCTGAATCGAACTTCGCGTCAATATGATTTTTTATATTGTTCCAAGATTGTGAGTAATTAGATATGTATCTTAGATAATTAAACATTCCCCACTAGTTAGATATAGCGTATTAGAGCAGGCAAATAGAAATTGAACAATATAAATCATAGGAAAAAAGTGCAATCAAATTTTGCTCTTATTTTACAATAGTAGCACTTCGTTCTTATGGCCCTCTTTACCAATCTAGTCGGCTTGAGAGTTGGATTCAGGCAGGAGCATACCTTTTTTCTTTTATTCCCCCCCCACATTAGTCCATCTGCTCTATTTATCCCTAATTAACAATATCAACAAAAATCCCAAAATAGTCTTTTTTTCTTCTCCAAAAATTGTGTGGCAAAAAGGCTAAACCAGCACCATCCTCCCGTGGTGGTGTGCCACTACGGCTAATGAAGGTCAACACTATTATCTTGTCTCATCCAATTGATTTACCAAAATCAAAACGAACAATATTTTTCCATCATCACGGACTAGCTATTATTAGTTATTCCTTTTCATATTGTGTTTAATCATGTAGAAAGATGTACGTGACTTAATAGAGAGCATGCCGCAATATTGCCTATTATGATAATTTAGGATTTCCGGGTACCATTTCTGTTTCATTATACCAAAATTTATGCGATCAATGACTTGACCGTTGCTCCAGTGCAGAGGCTTTAGTATATATATGGAATCCGAGTAACCGTACAGCTAATTATGAAAGAATTTGTGTAACTGCCAACAGTGGTTGAGCGCCTCGCCTCAGTCCGCTCGTCCGCCCATGTTGAAAACCAGGGACTATAAATGCTTCTTTTTTGCACGACATGGAGAATATACCTATCTCTAATATATTATACATATTTTCATTATGTTAGTCAGAGTCGCAATAAAACTATTTTTCGCATGTGTTGGGTCTCTGCTCTTCACTGCATTTTTCATCGCTGCGAGAAATACTCGCCTGCAATTTTCAAACGCAAACAATCACGGCAACCGATTGAAGGACGGCATCTTTTTGGGAAACATCGAATCGGCGCAGTTATCCGATGATAGCCATGACGGAGACTCTTATATTCATCCAGACCGGCCACACGTGCCACAAGAAGACGGAATCCCTGATCTTCAAGTACTACCACCACATCCAGTGCCTGATATCGCAATTTCACAATCCCAAGACATTCATGAATTAACTCATAATGAAATTTTCTCCGTTTCGACTGTCGACCGCAAATACTTTTTGATTGAGTTTGGTATACAGGAAGCACTCAACCCGAACATCATTCCTCACCCCTTATCCAACGACAAATGGATCATCGTTGCACAGAAAAGGAACAGCTACTCTTTAAATGAGGTATACCAGGCTCAATTGGTTTGTGCTGCCATGTGCCGGTCGGATGGAGTGCTTGCATGTGAGACCGACCCCCTTATTCTTCCCATCGCTGCGACAAGCTCCGGAGAACGTTGCAGAAATCAGTGGGCACCTCTGACATTCAACATGGGACCGCACGATGCCCGGGTTTTCTATGGTCCCTCCTACCCGTTGGTAATATATGGTTCTAATTCTCAATACACCTGCTTCGGACAGTGGGTTGTTGACTTTGGAACGCTCGTGGACTGGTGGGATACCAACCTCCTGGGAAATGGACTCTTTCGCAACCCCACTGAACTACAGAGACAAGCTTCATACAGGGAAGTAGAAAAGAATTGGTTTATTTTCTGGGATTCTGATGAAGCACCGTATGTGCATTACGACCTTTTCCCGCGGCGTTCATTTGCCAAGATCAACATGGATGGATCTGTGGGCGTTGACCTTGCAGTTTTCTCAGAGCCAGACGATCAAAAATGTTTGCTCAAGTATATGCCCAAGCTACTTAACCTAGAAAGTGAGTTTATTCATCAGGCCACGAATTCGCTGTCTATAACCTTGTGCAAACGGTCTGAGTTGGGTTGTGAGCCAAATGACTCGAACACCTTCATTCTTATTATCTTCCACAAGAAGATACATCATGGTCTTTCGAGCACATATGAGCCGTATACTATGCTCTTTTACCGCACATCGTCTTTTCAAATCCATGGTGTGTCCAAAAAGCCATTGTGGATCCATGGTCGCAAGGTCGCTGATGGTGGAAGTGACGAAATGATTTATGTGACTTCGATGAGTTGGAAAAACCATGGTCAAAAATATCATGGGTATAGTGACGATGTTATTTTCTTGGCCTTTGGGATTGATGATACGAGAACAGGGGGTATTGATGTGCTGGCTAGCGATTTGCTGAAGAATATGGATCTTTGCATGTATGTCTAATTCGCTATACTTTAGATGTCTTCAATCTGCGCTTGCTTTGCACGTAGAAAGGTAGATCTAAGGAAATTTGAAGTTTCAAACGTCTACAGCTACCAGCACCAATACTTAGTCGTAGCCATCAAACGACCCGGAGTATTGGTCCATGAGCCGGTTAAAGCATAAGAACTAGGTATCGCACATGGATAATAACCGGTGCGCATAGACTACATGGAGAAGTTAGAACATGTGGATATTGCAAACTCAGTGATTATATGCACTTATATTATTCAGGAAAAGTCATGAACAGAATCAAAACAGTTTCCAAAGTCATGGTGCCACCAAGTTCAGCCTGTTTAGGATAATATACTGTAGCCTTTCATAACGTGGAAAGTTAAAAAATGATAATGCTGTATGTTGGCAAATTAACCGGCCAATAGTCACGCTGTCGGCGTCGAGAAAGTGTTGGGGGCCTGGAACCGACACAAAGAGACCGAAAGGCTGCTTTATTCTTCGGTGGACCGGGGTAGCGCGTGGAGAGCCCCCGCAATAAAACTGGGGTACTGACAGGCCGGGGAAAAGAACATTGCTTTCATTTGAGATCTAATTCAAAGTGTATCAACTACGAGTAAACATTTATCGACTGATGGCCTTGGAAATAAATGTTTAGCTGGATTACAAAAACCAAACCTACGTAGGTAGCTACGGCTAAAAGATAGTATCTTCTAATAAGTTAGAGCTCTGGTTCTTGTACACTGAAAACTGTTCGACCCAACTAGACTATTAAAAAAGCTTGCACAGTGCATATTATGGCGGTCTAGGTTTGACAAATAATGATAAACATTCCCAGGTGACAAATCAACCAAGACATGTTAGATTGCAGGCCACCACACAAGTACACCTGGAGTCTTACGAGTGTCATTAACATTCAGGCTGTTTCTAAAAGCTGGCCTCCCCGCAAAGTAGCTATAGCCTAAAAGCTCGCCGCACGTGGCCAACAACATGCTCGACCAATTTGCCGGGATTCCAAGATGCATCTTCATCCCTGGTCACCCAATGGATCGATGACTACCCCAGAGCTAGATCTCAAGGGATCATATAAAGACCGCAAAGTGCGCCCACGTTCAACGTTTCTTGCTCATACTCGGCAGACTCTGTGTCAGTGAACGTCAACTCATATCAGATATAAAGACAACATAGAGCTTAGTACCGACAGTATACCGCTATGCCTTCCAACAACCCAGCTCAGATGAAGCCACCTCCGGGTCAGTTTTATCTGGCTGGGAGATTGTTTCCGCGGAAAAAGTGGTGGAAGGATAAAAATATGAGGACATTATATTTTTTCATCCTCGTTCTGATCTTCACCAACACTGCAAATGGATTTGATAACTCCATGATGTGAGTCTTGCATCGGACGCTAAAGCTGTAGAAGTGGCTGACCTCGATCCAGGAATGGTCTCCAAGCCATCTCGTACTGGCAAGATTACTTCGACCATCCCTCCGGCCCAACCCTTGGTCTTTTCAACTGTGTCATGAGCGCGGGGGCTCTAAGTGGCTTGGTTCCCATGCCCTTCATAATGGATCGTTTTGGACGGAAACCTTGCCTGGTGATAGGAGCCCTCTTTATGATATTGGGAATTGCTTTGCAGGCGAGTGCAGTAAATTTCGCCATGTTCATCGCCGCGAGATGGATTTTGGGCTTCGGTGATATTCTAGTGATATGCACAGCGCCGCTGTTGATCGCAGAGATTGCTCCTGTCCAGGACCGCGCAATTCTTGTGACTATCTCCGGCGCCAATTATCAATCAGGTGCGTTCATTGCAGCTTGGACCACCTACGGCACTCTCCAAATTCAGGTGAGTCATTCATTCCCTTCTGTCCTTGTCATATTATTGATTGTGCAAATCAGAGTAATTGGGCTTGGAGAGCCCCCAGTCTCATTCAAGGAATATTTACCATACTTATGCTCGCCGTTGTGCCATGGATTCCCGAAAGTCCGCGCTTCTACATTGCGAAAGACCAGCCGGAGAAGGCTTTGAAAATCTTAGCACACTATCACGCGAATGGTGACGAGCATGATGAGGTCGTGCAGCTCGAATTTACCGAAATCACCACGGCTCTCACAATAGAAAAGAATGCCCGGCAATCTTTCTCTTTCCTTGACTTTCTCAAGACCCCTGGAAATCGCAAGCGGTTGGTCATGATTCTCTCAATTGGCCTCTTTTCGCAATGGTCCGGGAACGGTCTCGTCTCCTACTATCTAACGACGATCATGGATAATATCGGCATTACAAGTGCTCAGACGCAGCTAGGCATTAATGGAGGATTGACTACCTTCAGTCTTGTCTCGAACATCATCTTCAGTTTCTTCGTCGATAAATGGGGTCGTCGGCCCATCAATCTCGTCAGCACAATTGGCATGCTGATCAGCTTTGTCATATGGACTATTCTCTCCGCCATCGATGCCAAGCAGGATAATGCGAATCCAGCGTTTGGAAAGTCAATTGTCTTTATGATTTTCTTCTATAATCTCTGGTATAACCTGAAGTAAGCTTCTCCCGAATCGTCAAGACAAAGTGAAATGTTTTAATTTCCGCAATCTTTTAGGTCTGGTCTCATAGCTAGTTATACAACGGAGATTCTACCCTATCACATGCGTGCAAAAGGCTACACTGTGATGTGAGTTCTTTATTTAACTGCATAATTGTTCATATACTGTCCGCACAAAAGCGATTAACCATCTCATGAATAGGGAATATGCGCTTTATGGTGCACTTTTCTTCAATCAATTCGTTAATGCCACGGTAATATCAACCTGAGGAAACCCATCAAGAAAAAAGAGTATCAAAGCTAACCAAATCTACCATTAATAGGCACTCGACAACATCCACTGGAAGTATTATATCGTCTACTGCTGCTTCTTGGGCTTCGAGCTTGTTATCGTCTATTTTTTCTACGTGGAAACTCGCTACGTACCCTTGGAAGAAATCGTGAAGTACTTTGACGGTGATGATATTGCAGCAGTCACAAATGATGAATTTGAGCTTGATGCCAAGAATGCAGTCATACATATAGAGGACGACAAGGCAGCGTAGGCTCCCTAGGCAGGGTGCAGCCTCGGGCCCTCAATTCAGATAGATTCTGCAGTAATCAAATTTCTTCCAAAACACAATGCAAATTGAGCACAAAGTACTTAAGCTCTCAAAAATTACGTGGTTTGGTCTAGTCCAGCACCTTGTTGACGCTGTGAAAGTACCAGTAAAACTTTAAATGGCGATGAAAATAAAGTTTTATTTGCCCCTGGCTCAAGTATTCAATTAATCTAGCAATAGCCTACTGACAAACACTACATTGGTGTTAAATTTCAGGAACTAACGCAAGCAGAAACTGGCCTGGTTACAAAACCAGATACATAGGGTTTCTGTTTTTCTTTCTTTGTTTATTTTGCTTGAAAATCCATATTGCAAATTTCCATGCTTAGATATACCAAAACATATGTTGAACAAATCCATGCGATATATAAACGAGCGTTAAACGTTTCGTTCTTATTCCATGATTGCGGCCGTAGAAGACCACTCGGTTTGACACGAGGCCGTTCGTAATTTCTAGATCCAGCTATTAGCAAATGCCCTACTTTCATCTCGTAGGTAAATCTTAATAGATTTACTTACACTTCGGTTGTTCACCTCTTGACTGGAAGGAGAGGAGTTATTTGAATTTACAAACCCAACTAGTGAACAACCTGGTATTTCGGGAAGTCGGGCCCATATGTAAATAGGAACCGAAAAAAGTACACGACTAGACGAATAATTTTTAAATGCAGCTTCTATTGTTAGATTTTGAACCTCTATTTTGGATACGTCCTTCAGACGTAGCGTGTTCAACCACTGGGTAAAGTCTTCCAAATCCGGAAACTTGTCCCCCCCAAAACTCACCGAGATGAGAGCTTTCAGTTTGGAGTTTTTCGTAGCAGTTTCCCGTTCCTCCGTTGGATCTTCTCCCGCATCATCAATCTTCGAGTGCAATGGTTGTAATTTTATTGGGCTGTAATGGCCCGCAAGGACGATATGAATAGGGGACTGTTCCCGCAGAACTTCATCGAGACTCAAGAAGGTCTGGAGCTCAGTTATTAGCAATCCGTGTGATCGCAAAGCTTGCTCTTGAAGGTGTTTGGTTAATGTGTGCGTAAAAGGAGAACCAATGATAGAGCCTGCCCCTGGTCGAGCCGCTAGGCTCTCCCGACTACAGCCAGCGAGAACTTCCATCGACCCTGATATGCCTTTCGTGACTGCGCCAGCAGCGTGGCAGCAATCTAACATTAACAGGACGTCAAACATGACACCCTCAAGTAACCTTTGAAGATCATACCATGACAAGGCTGGGTTCAAGTCTCTACGGCTGTTATCCCAATCGTTTAGCATAACTTCCTCTGTGCAGGAGAAGAGAGAAACCAAAACAGAAGAAGAAGAAGAAGGAGAACTACTTACGCCGACCAAATAAGTTTTCCATCCATCATACAACCATGGCCATTGTAATACAGTATGAAAAGCACTTTCTTCTTCTCCTTAACTTTGTCGGTAAGATCGTTCATGATTCTCGAAAGTTGACCCATGAGCCTAACTTGCGGGCTGTCGGATGGAATTGAATAATACTCAGTGTCATAACGATACGAGTCCTGAAAAACCCTCATCAATTTTAGGGTCTCGTCGATGATCAGAGACCCAGGTCCGGGCTTCTTCAGGGCCAAATCATTTGCCTCCCAATTCAACAATAACACCTTCACTTCGTCGTAATGGCTCCCCTCGGCTTTCTTCTCCAATGCCGTATTGATCGCATCTTTGAATTCGGCACAACTGGCATGCGAATTCGGTATCACGGAGGGATGGACTAAAGACGGATCCTGCGGAGGCGAGTCGATGTTCCCGTAACAATGGGGACATATTGGAGATGGTGATGTGTTTGACGCCAACCCTGGGAAGAGGTCTCGGGCATGGTCCGTTTCTGTAGTGTAATTTTCTGCAGCAGAAGATAAATCCATCTCTAGTTGTGGCTGAGAGTCCTGGCCTCAAAATGTATTTGCACTCAAGGAAAGAAGTCTGGCGCAAAGCAAGACCAGTGTGTGGTGGGAAAAAGATATAGACGAACCTTTACCTCTTATTTAAGCTGCAGGGAAATGTATTGCACAAAGGTTCAAGCATTACCTGAAACCGTACTGATACATAGGGGCCACAAAGGCCATAAAGCCTCTGGATATTCAATACAAAGACCAGGAACAAAGGTAGCTATCAAAAAGTCTCTCTGTGGATGCTGCCGTGTATGTCAGTGGCAGCCAGGTAAGGTCTGTATATTCACCAAGCATTTTCTCTATGGTGTGTTCCATCCATATCAAACGAAACTAAGAGTAAATCGGTTTATTATCTAATATTAATTGGCTAACTTTTCCTTCTCACTGATACCTTGGTGCTTTATAGACCAGCTTGAAGAAGACATCCAGATAGTGCTTACTGTGGTGTCTTAAGACAGACTGTTGTGAGACTTACATTAAAGAAATAATCCAACATGCTACAGGAATTGATGCTATCCTGCCAACAATGCAAACAAAGATGAACACATAGTCGGATTTACCACTGAACTAAGACCTGATAGTACAATGTGGCCTTTTGTATCTGTAGTCTGTGCTGGATGTCTTCTTTTTTTATTCTATAGAGTTATTACAGCACCCATAACAATGTCTCACTAGCAGGAATATCCAGATGAACAGAAACCCCGGATTATCACAGCTTTCAATCTCGGTCACTGTTTTGATGACATTGCATAGAAATTCAAAGGCATGTACAATATTGTAATAAATCCTAAAACAACCCAATGATGCCTAAAAGAATAGGTAATCTCAAAACACCGAAAAATGTTGATTCACTATAGACTAAACTACAGCCGTGACTTCCGCGTCCTCTTCTCCAAATTAACAGGCGCCCACCATGGCCACGCCGCCGGCACATCCTCGGCATTATCAAAACTCGCCTTGAAATCAGGTTTACGTTTCTCAACAAAACTCGAAACACCCTCTTTATTATCACCGCTGCCGAACATATCCCAAATCAAGCGCGAATCCAGCAGATGTGTTTCCTCGGCGCTGTTGGGAGCTCGCTATATGAGATCCCGGATGATAGCTGTCGAGACAGTGGATGTATTCTCAGCAATTTCAGCAGCAAGTTCTAGCGCACGTGAAATAGTTGCTTCAGGCGGCGTGGGGAGAATCTCGGAGAATAAACTGGATATCAATGGGTGTGACGCAGGATAAACGTCGCCTGTTGTAACCAGATGCATAGCACGAGAATGACCAACTAGCCTAGGCAGAAAATACGCTGAAGCACCTTCCATAATCAATCCCCGGCGAGCAAACACAAACCCGATTTTGGCATTTGTGTATGCCACGCGAATGGCAGCGGGCAGTGTCATGGTGATTCCTACGCCCACTGCAGAGCCATTGATTGCGACGACAGTTGGCTTGCGGCAGTTGTGCATAGTCAGGGTTACTCTGCCGGCATTATCTCGATGATCCTTTGCACCGTCTGGTTCTGTGACGTTCTTGGCTTCTCGTGCACCGGGAAATCCGAGTTCGAGGTCTGCGCCGGCACAGAATATTTTTCCCGAACCGGTGAGCACGATGGCGCGGACGCTATCGTCGATTTCAAATAGTTTGTAGACTATCTTCAGTTCGCGTGCCATTTCTCCGGTCCATGCATTGTTTTTATTGGGTCGGTGGAGTGTCACTATGACCACTTTGGTCACGGAGGTGGAGTCTTAGGGGACGTGGGAAAGCCTGATGCTTTTGGTCGGTAAAAGTGAGTAAGATGCCGGTAGCTCTGGAGGAGGTGACATTGTGGCTTATAGGTACACGTAAGTGAAAGGATACGAGTAACTGTGTTACGGAGAATTATGGTAGGCGAGAGAGGACCATTATCAGCAACTCGTCTAAAAGGAAACGCTCTGTCCTATTTGCAGTACAAATTCAAACAAGCTTTTCGGAGTCTAGTAATACAAAGACGTAGCTTACACTGGATGTAGTATGGTGTATGTCGGCAAAAGAGTTGTAGAACCGCAAACAAACATTGCGGGGATTCTACGGTGGAGATTGGGGAAACGCGGGGAAGTTTGTCTGATTGGCTGAACTATGTTTACTGAACGTCTTCAATTGAATTCAACTGGTTTGATTTGATTTGGTCTCTTCTAGATAATAAATGAATGCATGCTATTTCTTGATACTAGGAAATCTTTTTTTGGCGTATGATGAAAACAAACCTCCCCATTGTAATGCGAGTTCATAAGAAAATGTCACGCGAGAAAGTGTAAGGGCTCAGTCCTTCGAAGCGTCCCAGAAGAGAATCAGCAGCCGCGACAAGTGCGGGATTTTTTTCAAGACTGTAGCCAGTAAATGTTTCTGCTTCTTGATATAGGATTTCAGGACACTTCTGCTGTAGCATGCTAGCGAACCGTACTTGTTGCCCTGCCGCACCATATCTGGTCGTCCCGGATGGCATTTCCTTGATTTCATCTAGTACTTGATGTATTATCTTGTCAACGGCTAGTGTGAGCCTCATTTCGCGTTCCATGTTCAGTTGTTCTACAAGGAGATAAGTTAGTTGTGCCTGTAGAATAAGCTCTTCGATGTTTGGAGGACATACCAAGTAGCGATGGAGGGAACGGTAGCCCGGCACTGCCAATAGCGCGCGGAGCCCTATACACGAGAGTACGAGTAGATATCTCGAACACGCACTCTAATTGCATTTTGAGAGAGATGAAGGCACAGATTGTGACTTGCTTCATTGAGGAATGAGTCAACATGCCAGTGTCGGCATTGGGAGATGAACGCAGTTTGAGCTCATTCCTGGTCTCGGCCCAGAAGTTAGTCAAGAAGTCGTGCGGAAGTTCCAAGCATTCAAAACAATCCGCGATTAAGGTAGCCTTTCCAAGTAGAGCGAAATCGATACTGTCCTCGAACTCATCGTCTTCATCATCATGCATCATATCCAAAACAAAACGGAGGGCTTCAGGATCCCATGCTTTGCCGTGTAGTTCGATTTTGATTTTGCACTGTTGGTCGCGATCTCTAGCCTCAAACAAGGGACCAGTGAGTATGCGTCTGAAATATGGAGAAGCTTTGCGTAGAGATTCATTTCGAACTCTGTACGAAACAGATTTGGCCTCGTCGTCGACATATGCTGTTACATCAGATTGCAAGAGATCAGCGCTCATAGACTCAGTCAATGCAGATTATTTGATACTCAATCAAGCTTACCTGGAGGAGGAAACGTGATACTTGGATTGACGAGAACGAGAATCACATCGCCATTTGGCCAAACATCGTGATCCACGGCGGTGTTGCCGAATTCCTCATGAGATAGTATGAACATCTTGCAAGATTGATCGGATCTTGGAACGATAGGGTGTAGTTGATATCCAGAGATTGAAGTTTGAGAGATTGAGGCGTAGTGAACCGATGAGTGTATGTGAATAGGCTCAGCAGAGCGCGTCAAGGCGACTGTAAGGGAGTTAGCAGGTCAATACAATGTATTGAAAAATGAGGGCATACCTAGATGACGTGGATGGTAGTAAAGGACGTAGTGAGAGTTTGTGATGGAAGTGTCCTTTTGAATTCAGTATTCAAAAAGGTTGTGAGTTGTAAGTTGCAAGAGCTAGGGTATGAGCTGGAGTAGTTCGGCGTGGGAATGCTGACTTCAGCTCTTGAATAAATAATGAATTGCGTGTCAGTCGCCGAAAAAATTCAGGACCTTTCTCACTGGTCGAAGGATGTAAGGACGAGGGATGGCGGGCTTCAGCGAAGTTCGTTATAAGAACTTCTCTTCGCCTTGTCTATTGAGTAAGTTAGATATTTGGGATTTGCATTTGTATTTGCCTCACTTGCACGTCACGTACACCTGATTTGAGCGATATCCTCACTGTAACTTCTTTTCTGGAAGAAATCTGGAATATGTATGAATTTATTTCAAATGATACTTACATCTCACTTGAGACTTAAGGGCTAAAAAAAGCAAAAGTCCACAAGGAAAGAAAACTAGAGGAAGAGGTTACTCAACTTCCAACATCTCAAAACTAACATCTACTCTCCTATCCGCTGCCTTGGTAAACGCAAAGATTCCCATGATAGGCCCGACAAAGTCATGGCCCGTCAATTCCAGCGTGTCAAACTCCACAAAATCAGTCCACTCTGGATTCTGCTCAAGTCTATACGAGAATTTATAAGATGTCTGCAAGTACTCCAATCTGAACCATGTAGCATCGCTTTCTCCGACATCGATGATACCTGCACGCTTGCTCTCATCGATCGACTTGGCCTTATTGACCAGCTCGAACACGATAGCCGGAGTCTCGAAGTCACGATAGATTCGCGCAAATCGGTGTTCATCCTTGTAGACACATAACCCGGCATTGACCCGGGCACCTGTCGAGATGTGTTGGATAGCAACTTGAGAATGGCCTTCGAGCTGGCGCTGGCGCTTGCCTATGAATGTGGCCTGGCCATCAGGCTGACTCAAATCGTATTCACTCGCGGTGACTAGGATATCCCTGCCGTTCTCTGCGATTGTGTGGCTGGCCAAATCTGCGTCTCGGATGTAGCACCAGTCCACGCCAGGAGCGGCACTGAGGGTCGATGTAGTACTAGTGTCAGGTAGGAGATCTGACGGTAAACTCGTTTTGACCTGGCTCACTGTCGGCCAGCTACCTGGTTCCCATTGCATAGGGGTGAGAAACGTCTCCCTCCCCAAAACATACCGTTTCGACGGATCTTTTCGAACGCCGAGGCATACCATCCACCAGTTGCCCTGCACATCCTGGAACACGTCGCTGTGGCCAGTGTGCTGGACGTATTCATGCGTGCCGCGAGCCGTGAGAATCGGATTGTGAGGATTTGCCTCGTAGGTACCCCAGACGGATTTCGACCGCGCGACAGTCACCATATGCCCTTCAAAGGTGCCGCCTTCAGAGATGAACAGATAGTACCATCCGTCGTCGTTGTTACGATATATATGCGGGCCTTCAGGCCAGATGCCACCGGTTCCGTTCCAGATAATCTTTTCGTCCGAGAGCTTCGTTCCCGTCCGGATATCGATTTCGAACATCTTGATAGTAGTCATTGGCCCTTGCGCAGCGGAGCCATGAATATATGCCCGGCCATCATCATCCCAGAAAATACTAGTATCAATCCCATCGAAGTCGAAGAAAACCGGATCACTCCACTGATTACCCCAGATATCTGCTGTCGAGACAATAAAGTTCTGCCATCTGCCATCTTCCTCGCCAACATGAATCACATTCGTGCAGATGACGTAGAATACGCCTTCGTGGTGCCGGATAGTGGGAGCAAATAGTCCGCCGGTTGCACACAAGACCTCGCCGCCCTCTTCGTCTGGGGGATTCAGCTTTGTGCGAGTCCATGCGAGACTGAGTTGGTTCTGTCGGTTTATTGCATTTCCTTCACCGCGATAAGAATATAGATTAAACCGAAAGTACGTTGTGAAGTATAAATACATACCAATGTGTTCCCACGAGACAAGGTCTTTACTCGCATATATGGGCAGGCCAGGGAAGATGTGAAAGCTGGAGTTGACGAGAAAATAGGTATCCCCGACACGGACTATAGAAGGGTCGGGGGCGAAACCTGGGATGATTGGATTTATTGTTTTGTCTGGCATTGGACGTATTTTCTTGATGATTTCTGTAGTTTCTAAATGCTGTACTTGCGTAGCTATTCAACTTCATGTATGAAAGAAGCAGTTAATTTAAACTCAATGAGCATGTAAATATCCGGAATAATAATGATAATAGCCTAAAATGGTCCAGTCAATTTTGCCAGGCTTCATTGGCAAAGCGTGGGGTTAAATTGCAGCCATCATATTAGCCTGGATCTCTTGAGTATTACGAGTCTATCAAAGTCCAAGAGTTAAAAAGCCATGAAGCCGGTATCTACCTACCTAGGTAGGTAAGAGCAAAATATTGCAATGATATATATCCGGGATACAGTATACATATTGCATGAAATCCAATCTCGCACATAGATACAATCGAGACAATAACAATACAAAACAGACAAGTCATAGCTCAGAACGACAGTCAATCCAATTAGTAGAAATACTTATAATCAACCGCGCGATCGCCGTGGGTCACTTTCCGCTTGTCCTCCTCACCCTCAGCAACGCGCTTCTTAGCCGCGATCTGTCTCTTTAGATAAAAGGTATTGCCGACAATCAAAAACTGCGAGAGACACACGGCGCCCAACGAGAAGGAGTTTCCGAGCACATACGGCGAGGAGCGGTACACCTGGCCGGCGACAATACCAGCCGTGTTGGCGATCGACTGCTGCACGCCAATAGCCGTGGAACGACGGTGGTGCGGCGCAACGTTGACGTTGAGCCAGGCCAGGTTGATACCAGGGCCGAGGTAGCAGCCTACCACGCACAGGTAGGTGGCAAAGTAGCGCACTGCGTCGTTGGTCTTGACGGCGAGAAGGAGGACGTAACCGATGATGGAGACGACGTTGGCGCCGAGCAGGAAGGGGGCGAAGCGTGTGGTGCGGTCGGCCCACCAGGCGAGGGCTGTGAAACTGATGACGCCCCAGATGTATACGGGGACGGTCAAGGCGTTGCTTTTCAGGGTGTCGTAGCCCATGCTGTTGAGGATGGCGGGCAGGAAGGTGCTGAAGCCGTAAAGCATGATGTCCTGGCAGAATTGGATGGCGGCACTAAATATACGTCAGTTCTGGTTTCCCATCTGATAGAGAAACGATGAAGACGTACCTGATGTACAGTTTAGGATCGCGCATTTCGATCCTGAATTCAGCCCAGTCGAATTTCTCAGGGCCAAGATAACGCTTCGACTGCTCCTTGCGCACCTGCATCATCCACTTTTCCTCATCATTGAGGAAGTATGCGGTGGCTGGATCGGTGGGCAGCCCGAACCAGATCCATACAGCGATGACAATACTGAAAAGACCTTCAATGATGTACACCCATCTATAAGCCAGGTTAGCAAATATAACAATCAAGAGAATGAAAAGGGAACATACCTCCATCCAGCTTTGCCAGCCACACCATCCATCTGCAGCAATCCATAAGCCAACAAACCACCCACAGCACCCGAAAGCGCCGCACAACTCATCAAATACGAGACTCGCTTGGCCTGCTCCTCACGACGATACACCATAGAAATATACAAATTCAAGCAAGGAAACAGACCAGCCTCGCAGGCACCCAGCACCAGACGACTAGCGTACAAGCCGCCGACGCTAGTGACGAAGCCCGTGAAGATAGTCGTAAGCGACCAAACAACACAAATCAGACTGAGCATGAGTCTGGGTGTCGCTTTCTTCATCAGCATGGCCAGTGGAGTCTCGAACGTGACGTAGGTAGCGTAGAAGATGGACACGGCGGTCGACCACTGCTCGGTCGTGGCGCCGATGTCTGCTGGCATGCCAGCCACTTTGACATTTCCTAAACACTATTAACATCAAATATCAAGCGTAGAGAAGGGAAAGACAAACCGATGTTCCCTCGATCCAAAAAGCACGTCAGGTACGAAAACATGATAATCGGCACAAAGTGCATGTCCAGCTTGAGCAGCAGCTTCCGCTCTCTGGCTGGGTCGAGCTGGGCATTGGCCAGGTCGGAGCCCGAGCCCACGCTCAACTCGCCGTCTTCGTCGACGGGTTTCTGCTTCATGTCGCTCGTCTTCTCGTCAGGAGGCGAGTAGGAGGTGGTGTTGGCAGCCTCCATGTCTGCGGTTGTTTTCTCGGGTTGGTCTGCCATGGATGCCGCTGTGGAGTATGTAGTACCTGGGGTGTACTATGTATGCTCTTCCAGGTGAGGGGATGAGGAGGGTATATATATCAAAAAGTTAATAATCAGAGTCAAGATTATGAGGCTCGTCCAGAAATAACAGAGCCCGACTGAATTGGTTATGCCGGCATCGAAAGATCACACCCAGACAGCTCTATCATATCTCGACCCGGGAAACCAGCGTGTCGGGAAACATGCAAGCAAGTAATGTAGTGACAGCCCAGGTTTTAAACGGAAAAGCGACAGCAGCCAATTGGCAAGGTCGACGACCGACCGAGGTGATAACTGCCAACTCTAACGAGCTGCCAGCACGATTCCTGCGTCATGCTAGCTGCACAGCTAAACTTATCTCCAACAGTCGAACGTAAGTGTCCCTATCAGCGCGACTTATCAGTGGAGACGCCGCGCTGACTAAGGCAGACCTGCCGAATGGGGAGATGTTTAGGCTCCTGTTTGTGGGGGAGCGCTGATAAGTGCTCTCCTAGCACGGAGCGTGGTAGATTGCTTACTGAGAGAGTGCTAGCAGGGACTACATAGAGAGATTACTAGAAACGTGCTGTCGTGATAAGGATTTGGAGATGTTGATTAGTAACTACAGTCTCTTCATCATCCTCATCCTCATCTTCACTCAATCCATGACCATGCAGCAGTGAGTAAAAGAGGACAACAAATAATCCATCTACAGAATATCTACACAGTATCTACATAATATAGAGAACGTACTGTCTACGACAGTACTGTGCATACTACATAGTACTACATACATACACAAAACACGGCATGGTCTCCCGCTTCGGCAAGTCTCGCCACTCGCCGAGCGCCAATTTATTTATAGATAAGCTTATCTTATCCACTAGCTCGGGATGTCTGAATTGAGCCGGCTACATATTACTACATACATCTATGATCTATCGCATGGTGACCTGATGGATCGTTAGCAATGTTTATTTACGAAGGGGAAAGGGGCTTACCAGTTCTTCCGCGCTCGTCGGGTGAATAGCAACGCAGCTGTCAAAGTCCTGCTTGGTCGCGCCCATCTTGATCGCAACGCCGAAGCCCTGCAGCATCTCGCCCACGCCGAGACCCAGGATGTGCAGTCCAACTACCTTCTCCTCTGGCCCAGCGCAGATGATCTTCATCTGCGTCGGGTTCTGCTTCTTCTCTTCTTGCGGGAACGGGTCGTAGAACATCGCGGTGAAGCGCGTCTTGTAGACCTTGATCTTGTCGTCGCCGAAGCGGGCGCGCGCTTGCGATTCGGTGAGGCCGATGGTGCCGATTTCTGGGTGCGCAAAGACGACTGTGGGGATGTTTTCGTATGAGAGTTTGGCGGATTTGAGTTCGGGGGGTCCGAAGAGACGGCTTCCCAGTTGGCGGCCGGCGGCAATGGCAACTATGAATGTCAGTTTCGTTGCATAATAGAGAAAGTAAATGGGAAAGGGGATTACCTGGCGTCAGCTCAGCCTGGCCTGTAACATCACCCAAAGCGTATATACCCTCGGCACTGGTGTTCTGGAAATCATCCACAACGATATGTCCGCTGTGGTTCTGCTTAACACCGGCAACATCCAGTCCCAAGGTCTCAACCTCTGGAGCCCGTCCAACGGCCCAGAGAACCTCATTAAATTCGTATTCATCGCCCTCCACGCCGACCAATTTCAGCAGCTTCTCAGCGCCCTTGCCATCCTTGAGCAACTGCACCTCCTTGAAACCCTTGTGCTGCTTGTGCACCTTGATGCCCACCGCCTCGTACCGCGCAGTCATAGTCTCTTGAATCATCTCATCAAACTTGCGCAGGAAGGTATCCCCACGAATAAACATGTGCGTCTCCACGCCGACCGCGGCGAGCACACCCGCCAATTCCACAGCGATATAACCCGCGCCCACAACAGCCCATTTCTTGGGCAACTCCTCAATCTCGAAAAACCCATCACTCGTGATTCCGTGCTCTGCGCCCTGCACGTTGGGGACAATCGGGTGTCCGCCCACAGCAATCAGGATGTGCTTGGCCGTGTATCTGGTCTTGGTGCCATCTTGCGCAGTGACTTCAACCGTGTTGCGCTCAACGAAGCGGGCGCGTCCATGCACCAGATCGATCCCTTCCTTGCCCCAGTTGTTCTCGTAGGCGCCGTTGAGGCGCGTGATGCTGGCGTCGCGGATGCGCTTGAAGTGGCCGTAGTCGAGCTTGACGTCGGTGGGGACGTCGTAGCCGTAGTGACGAGCGGCGTGGAGGTTCTCGTTGATGGAAGCGAAGTTCCATGTCATCTTTTTAGGGACACAGCTATCTCGTTGTTAGCAATAATAAATCATAAATTTTCGTGTCGTAAGGAATATGCATACCCGACATTGACACAGGTACCGCCAGACCGGCCGCTCTCGACAATCAACGTCTTCGCGCCATACCAGCCTGCAGCTCGTCGGGCACTGCCACTGCCACCGCTGCCACCCCCAATGACAATATAATCGTACGTCTTGGTCTCAACGTCCGCCATGGTGGAGTATGATGAAGCTTGCTGCGAGTCGGCAACCGAGGAAATCTGTCTCGACAGGGAGGCGAGACGTGCAGAGGGCCGAGAAGATGGTTGAGTAGGTCGAGAAATAGGATTTGGCGTGCTACCAGCGGGGGAATCCAGAGCTAAAGCTGTAAACTGTCTGTTCCGGAGTTTGGTGAAAGCTTGCGACGGAGTGCGAATCGGAAGGACGCGGGGAAAGCGGGAGAGCATTGAGTCGCAGAAGAGGGGAGAAGACAGAGGTGAGCAGTGTTATTTATGTACAGTACAGGCGTGCAGAGAAGCAAATCAAATCAAATCAGATTGCGAAATGGCTAGCGTCATAGAAGGTGTCACCAGGAGGGGTTCTTGCATAACTAAGGCTAGCTTTTTTTTTTTTTTTGGCCAGGCCATTACTAAGCAGGGCATTCCAGGTCGACCTCACCACTTCTTACTCGTCTCGTTCCACTTGCAGGACCTAGAAGAATCCAGAGATGAATGATTAATTATTAATTCTTACTCAGCAGCACTTTGCATTTCGAGTGATAAGCAGTGTTCAGAATGTTGCGTTTCTATTGATGCATGCAGTAGTATATACATAGCCATGACCAGTCATGGGATGGAGTTGAATTCATCGTCAATAAGCTGACAATTAAACAGAGTACATGTCGTTTACGGATGGGATATTGCAAGCAAATGCTAATGTAAATGCTAGCCAAGGAAGTAACAGTGTCAAACAAAAAAAATCGCCATTCAAGATGGTATATGGCCACATGCTTTTCTCGCCTCAACCCCGTATACATAGATCTCAGCCCATTGTTTATTTCTGATATCTCCAAAAATAAATAGACGGCGGATAACAACAGAAGCTGGCATATTTTCGAGTATGGCATTACATGGTTGGGGAGATTGTAGCTTGTTCCTTCTCAAGAAGCGGACTTCCACCAACAGCATCCAGTGCGACCGCATGCAACGCCGGTTTCTGGAGAAATGCTTTAGTGGCATGCCGGAGACGCTCTAAAGCGCCCGTAACCCAGGCAGCCACTTCGACATCTTCGGTTTCATTCGGCGAAGGCTGGGGCGATGGCTCCGCAGATTGGTCGGAAGATGGGCTTTGTGCATCATCACTAGGTGTAGGCTCTTTAGGGGGCTCCATCAATGGTGCGAGCCAAGGGTGTCGAAGTAGTTGTGCATAGCTTGGCCGATTGTTGGGGTTCTTGTCTAGACAAGCACGAATAAAGGCGTGTGCATTGTCCGAAAACTCGCCAGGCAAGGTTGGTGGTTCACCGTGCACAATTTCCTAAAACTCGTTAGTAAGAGATATATATACATACGATAATGTTTAGACTCACGTGTAATTGACTGAAAATGTTGTTGTATGTTTCGGGTGGATATGGATATCTTCCCCTTGCACACTCAATTACCGACAGTCCCAGACTCCAAACATCGCTCTGTACACTGTATGTCCCTCCACCAGTAGCTCCAGACTGCTGCATACCTCCGCCAGCTATGCGCTCCGGTGCCATATAGCTTTGGCATCCGATGTTGGTCTTTGCAATACTCGCGACGAGATTGCCACTGACTCCGAAATCGCAGATTTTAACCTGCCCCCTGCTGTTGGCGAGGATATTGGTTGGTTTCACATCGCGATGTATAATGTTGTGCTCATCTTTCAAGCTCTTCAAGCCCATTATGGTGGATAGGGTCACTTTTCGCAAAACATCTTCGGGAATGCCGCCTTCGTATAACCGGTCAACCGATCCTCCGTCCATGTACTCCACACACATGTAGACTGCGCCTTCTTGGAAGAAGGCACCATAGAAGTCAATGATAAAAGGCGACACGCATCTATGGAGAATATCCAACTCCATGATGATTTGCGTCAATTTTTGCTCGTCCAATTCCAGTCGTATTTCCTTCATAGCCATGACGACGCCGGTAAGATTATCTCGAGGCTTTGAATCAGGCTCCTCTGGTCGACTCACAATACCAGACAGACCGAGCCCGGGTTTACGCACTTGGGGCCGACTGTGTCGTACCTTGTAGACTGTGCCGTAGTTGCCCTTTCCAAGCTCGTCCAATCGATCCACTTCGTCTAGGGATATATTAAAGCTCTGTCCTGATGAGAATTCAATGCCGTTTCCATGAATTATAGCTTTGTTCTTGAATTTGAGTGTGCCGGCCTTGGTATCGAGGAATTCGGAATATTTACTAAACACAGACTCGGTTGGCGCATCACCCCCTTGAACGGGCTGGCTTCCTGCCGGGGAGGAGAGTCCAGTCGGTGGAGGACCGGTGGCATTGGAGAGCTTCAGCCCAGGCTTCATTCGTTTGGCAGCCAAGCCACCTGGCTTCGGACTTGTAGACGGAACGGAAGGGGAAGATGCCCAGTTTTGCGGTTGCGGTCGGGGAACCCGGCCTGCCAGCCCTCCTCCGGCGATTATAGGTGACACAGCGTGTGGGGAGCCATTTACTGGGCTTTTGATGGTCCCAGAAGCGGGTTTTCCTGGCGTTGATGGGATGCCGCCTGTCGAAGCGGCATGTGGCGGACCAGGAGGGGCCCCTTGTCTTGATAACGAAAACGCTTTCATGCGAGCCATAATGTCCTGATTCAGCCCTCCTGTTTGGCCGCCGATAGAGGCTACCGGACGTGGCGGCGGTACTCCGCCTCGTCGAGCAGCATTTACCTGGCCGAGATGAGTCGATGACTCGGTCATTGTTCCTTTCGAGCTCGGTCGATTTGCCTTCGCTGCTGTCGGGGAGACTGGTATGTCCTCGACGACCGGTGAGTTTTGGTTGTCGTCCATAGTGATAATAATGCCGCTAAATGGAGGATTTCAACGTTTATCAAGCGGCAGAATCCTCGGTGCCTCGCGGCAACTAAGAGGGATCCTGCAGGTGATCACCAATCACCGGGTCACACAATCCAATTTCTGCAATCGCGTAGACGTTAGGCGTACGGGGCTGGATATATCGAGGAGCGATAGGCGAGAAAGCGAAGGCTGCTGTTCGTGCGAAGAACCGGGTCAAAATCGTCGAAGCGGGGTTCGGTGTCGATGAACGTACTAGAAAATAATATGAGCTTGCGTTGGGTACTTCTGGAGGGGCAGAAAATACCGATAGGCGTGTCAAAAGGGAGCAAGGAACGGTGCAGGGTATCCTGACGAGGGTCTAATACAGCAGGCAGACAATAGTTATAAACGTCCAAAAAGCGAGCAGACGGACAACGAATACTGGGTAAGAGAAGGTCGGCAGGAATTCACGAAAATATCAGGCCAGAAGGAAAGACCGCGATACGAGCAAAGGGACGAAGCAGTAGCGAGAGAGCGAGAGAGCGAGAGAGCAAGAGAGCAAGAGAGTGCGCGAGAGATAGTGAGTGAGTGTTGAAGAGAGAGAGAGAGAGAGAGAGAGAGAGAGAGAAAATTGCAGAGCCAAGGAAAGGCAGGAAGGAGGAGGCAATGCAGGGCAAGAGGCAGTCGCGGGGGGGCAACGTGCCGACCGGGCGGGACGAGCAAACCGGCGACTCGCAGCCCAACAGCGTCTGGGGATTGGAGAAACCACAACCACCGCCCGATAACAGGGGAGCCACCGACCAAGTTCCGCGCTTTCGCCGTTGGGGATCCGTGGTCCGCGCGGATGACTTTTCCTTTGGGCTTTGAATTCGCGCGATTGTGCAGAGAGAGTGCGCCCGATCGAGAATCAAACGGTCATCGACACCAGAGATCGCGATGGGCTGAAATGGCGATACGATGCTAGACAATTGGCGGGGCGCTTGAGCCTTGGTGCCTTGGAAGGAGAGCCAGTAGCTAAGTATGTAGCAATTGGGTTGGCATTTCTTCACGCGGGGCGGATTTCGCTCGCGTTCCCAAGGTCCTTTGCGTTCTTATCACTCTTGACTCTTCAGTCTTGCCGTGATATATGCTAGGACGACATGACGTGGAAGACCATAACAGCAACGTACGCACAGAGATCATTCGCCGGCCTGATGTCGTGAACTGGTTTTAAAATTCCAAAATTGTGTAGAAACAGGAATATGTAATTAATGTGCTACATGAGCTGCGACCAGCCTAATAATGTTCTTGCTATAGCTACTCCTCTGGCCTATGGGATCAGGCGTTCGCTATCAAAACCGTTTCCGATCCCGACGGTTGGGCTTCTACCTTGCAGTTCTATCTACTCGCGATGATCCTGTGGCGGCGATCGTGTCTTGACGTCCCCCTGCGCTGCCTTTGACCATCAACACGGCACAAACTGGATTACGTGGACACGGCAAGCCCTGAAGTCATGAAGATATAGACGGATCATGAAGCATCATGCACGATGACCACAAGCGGCGGAAGCGAGGGCGCTGATTGGCCAGTCAGCTCCACTTCGCGCTTCCCCCATTCGCCTCTTTTCGATGCTCGACGATGCCATTCTCTGCGTCGAAGACGTATTCTCATACTATCAGGATTCAGCCGTATCATAGTCGACATCTTTCTTATCTCGTATCCATGCACATTTACTGATTTATGTGCACCGGGCACAAGAAAGACCGAGGCGATGCTGATTCGCGGGTGGCCGACCCCGCCTACCAGAGTCCTCCAGAGTCAATCCTCCTATGTACTGGGGTTCCTTCAGAAAATCCCTTGCCGATCAGTGGCGTTGTTTGTTGATGACAGCAGGATCGTCGGCATGAATAGTCTTCACTCGTCGTACAAAGTACTCGTAGACTGTGTGCTTGTGATTGTGACAGGCAACGTTGAAGCCTGGCGTGGCGTTGGTTGGCACGAAGGACGCAGCGAGCTTCTCATTGGCTGCCACCGAATCTTATCACGGCCGCAAGCTCGGGCCAATCAGAGCCCGCCCAGCGCGACCCGCCGGGCTTAGACGGCGTCACGTCAGCGATACAAAATATGCTGCGGACTGAAACGGCAAGAGGTCCCTCCTTAAGCCTCACCTCACTTCGTCGTGATCGTCTGATCTGATCCTATCTGTGCGTATCTATCAACAATATTATCTCGACTGGCCAGCTCGTCCAGACCTGGTCAACTGCGGCATGGCCATCACGCCGTTTCGCGCCGCCATCGAACGCCGTTATCTCTCCATTGATGGCGCCCCCCAACTCGTCGCTGATGCCGGGGCTCACGCCAGCCATCCCAGCTTCTCGCATCTCGTCCTGCTCGTCTTCGAAGCCGTGCTCGAGGTCATCTGTGTCAGTCTGCCGGGATACATCGCCGCCAGGCATGGCATGTTCGACGCCGAAGCCCAGAAGCTGGTCGCAAACCTGAATGTGACTCTCTTCACCCCATGTCTGGGTACGCATCGTGTTTGGTGGAGAGCAAAACCGAGACTTTATTCTTTTAACATGCATCTATAGTCTTTACCAAGTTGGCATCCCAGCTAACCGCCGAGAAATTCACCGACCTCGCCATTATTCCTGCGATTTTCGTCGTGATGACCGCAGTGTCCTACGCCTGTTCATCCGCCGTTTCGCGAGCATTCGGTTTCAAGAAGCGGCAGTCCAACTTTGTCACTGCCATGGCAGTATGTTTCTCTTTCCCGTCGTCTTCGGAGTGAGTCAAAAGAAGAGAGAAGATTAACGTTAAGCAGGTTTTCGGCAATTCAAACTCGTTGCCTATTTCCCTCGTCGTTTCCTTATCCCAAACCCTGAGCGGTCTGCACTGGGATCGCGTTCCAAACGACAATGATGATGAAGTCGCCGCTCGCGGAATTCTCTATTTGCTCATCTTCCAGCAACTGGGCCAACTCGTCCGTTGGAGTTGGGGCTATCATGTCTTGCTGGCGCCGAAGGAGCGCTATGTGGAAGAGGGCGATGCTCACTCAATCGAGCATGGGCAAGAACATTATCTGGATAATCCCGAACAGACTGATCCGGACGAGCCACTCATTCGTACGAGATCAGGAGATCAAGAACATGATATAGTTCATACCACGGCCAATTCCGTCAGCTTTGAGTCCGGCACTCAGACCCCGATTACGGACCGCAATCTATCATATACCAAACTGGCTCACCACGGCTCCGAGCACTCGCCACAGCAACGAGACGTATACGTGGACAGTGATGGAGACGTCTCGGACGAGGATCGTTCATTGCCCGTCATTGGGCCACCTCCAAACGGGCCATTTCTACCGCGGCAAAGTTCTACTGGCGATATATTGACATTCCCTGACGTGGAGGTACGCCGGTCTTCAACACCACCGGCTTCTGGGGTCAAAGGACTTGTCTACCGATGGAATCGATCGGCAAGCAAGACATATGCTCGTGCGGTGAAATTCTTGAACAATAGGAGAACCCAAGTTTTTAATGCTCTTCCTTCCCCGGTCCAAAAGGTTCTGACCATGTTTACTGCGTGGCTAAGTCGGTTCCTCCGCGGAGCTTGGAGTTTTATGAACCCGCCGTTGTGGGCTATGCTTATAGCGATTGTCGTTGCGTCGATTCCAAGCTTGCAGCGCCTCTTCTTCGACGAGGGCACTTTTGTGCGCAACTCCATTACACGGGCAATTGACCAGAATGGACAGGTCGCGGTGCCTCTCATCTTGGTCGTTCTCGGTGCGAATCTAGCTCGGAATACAATTTCAAAAGATTCCCTTGAAGAAGAAACCGATCCCAAAGAGGAACGCAACCTGATTATAGCGTCTTTGGTCGCTAGAATGCTACTCCCGACGTTAATCATGGCACCGCTTCTAGCCCTGCTAGCTAAATATGCACCCATCAGCATTCTCGCCGATCCAATCTTCATTATTGTGTGCTTCTTGCTCACAGGGGCACCCTCAGCCTTGCAACTAGCACAGATCTGCCAAATTAATAACGTTTTTATGGGAGCCATGTCTAAGCTTCTATTCCAGAGCTATGTAGTCTGGTGAGTTTTACCCTACCGATTTGACCAAGCCACATACTAATTACAACAGGATCCTACCATCAACCCTCATTTTAGTCATGACAGCTCTTGAGGTTGTCGAATGGTCAACAGCCAGCAACTGAATCGTGGTTCAATCTATTGCTCTTGTATTTTTACTCGTTATTCCTCTCTTTGCTTCATTTGCTTCATCTCGCAGCATGAATTGGCGCTTTATTCGTTTTATCGTGATATCCAGACAGGCGCTGAGTGGCTTGCTCGTTTTTCTTCAACATAGGCTGACTGTGTTCTGACATTGTACTTTATGCTACCGCTAGAGTAGATTTATCATTAGATATGGTGGGGGTGGAATATTTACTCTGCTGTTTCATTTATCCCAAGCCATATGCAACACTAGACCAAACATCAATTGCTTTCTCAGCTGCATGAATGAGACTGCTGATAACATCACCAAGGCAAAGTCGAACCATCCCAATTGTAAAACTTGGCCGAGTCAGCATATGTCAACCCCCCAACAACACGCAGAATCCCCGCCGCAGAAGTCGGTATCGGCATCGCGCCTGGCCCGCACACATTCCCCATGTCCGTGGCCACCCATCCGGGGTGCATCGGCACAACCGTAAACCCCTCGGCCTCGTGCAGCTCATTGTGCAGCTGGATAGCGACCATGTTCAGTGCCCCCTTGGACACGGCATAGGGACCCTTGAACCCCCGTTTAGCCCCGATCTGGTTCTGCATCGAGCCCGAGTTGGAGGATATGATGACAATCTGCCGGGTCTTGCGAGCCCTCAATGCGGGCAGAAAAGCTTGGATGACGGTTAGCGGGCCGGTGACGTTGACGGACAAGTATTCGTTCAAGCGTGCTGCGGACGTGCTCAGGAGCTGCTCGTTGTCGCCGATGGCGGCGTTGATGATGAGGGTGTCGATTTCGGGCACTTCGGACGCCGCTTTTGTGATTGATGCGGGATCCGCGAGGTCGAGGGTTATTGTTTGGATGTTATCCAGGTCAGCCACGGGCTTGCGTGTACTGGCGATGACTTGCTGGTTTGGTTGTTGGCTGAGCTGGTGGGCTAGTTCTCGTCCAAGGCCGCGGGACGCGCCGACTACCAGGGTGATGTTCGATGTCATTGCATGTGGTATGTGATGAAAGGAGGTTGTATAGAAGTTTGGCTTTCCAGTTGACAGAAATGGTACTGAGTTATAGTGACCCACTGTTTGAAGGACTACGGTTATGTACCAGTGCTATTCCCGAGCCATGGTGTTTCTCGGATAGCATCATGCCTCTTTAGGTTTGCAGTTCGGTAGTTAGGGTTCGGCCCGCATACCAGACTGTTCACAACTTACGTGGGCTAAGAGTTTTCTCTAATATATACTATGGAAAAGATAAGATGGCCTTAGTTGAACTTGACGGCATACTCATGGTTCCCAAGAGTATCAGTGAGGGTTGATAAGCAGAACAATATCTGAAGTAAATTGTGTATCACCTGGCTGGATCTAATCTTCAGCTCATGGAGAATAATGTTGTACATGTTAACCGGATTGGACATGTTATAATGCCATTATATTTAATAGGTATCATTCTATTACTCTATATATACCTACTAAGTATCTACCAAAGAGATTATCACGGATATAAATTGAAGCCGCCCCAAGAATTTCACTTTACAAGGCTTGAGATTTGTTTATGTCATTTATAGAAAATAATAAAAGAGAGTATTCACCACGCATACTTCCTCGCCGGATGCAACTCACGCACCCTCGGCCCCTTTCCATCCATAAAATAATTCTCCCTCGCCGCACCCCCAGGCACCTCATAATCATCCCATATAACGCCCCTCCTCCTCAACTCCGGAAACAAGTACTTGATCATATCCTTGAATGTCCCCGGCGAAACCGTATACGAGAAGTTGAACCCATCCACGCCCGCCACATCCACCCACCTCTGCAGTTCATCTGCCACCGTGGCTGGCGACCCAATGGCCCGTGGATGCACGCCCCCGAGCGCCAGTTCTTGCAAGATACGGCGTTTGGTCCATTTGAGTCCGTTCGAGTTGGGAATGGTCTTGGACCAGCTTTGGATGAGCGATTGGATGCCGGTCAGGGTCGTGAAGCTGAAGTCTTCGTCGTCCTCGTACTTGGATAGATCGGCGCCGGTCCAGCCGCCGAAGAGCGTTGCTGTGCCGTCTAGGTCGGCGTAGCGGAGGTATTCCTGGTATTTGGCTTGGGCCTTTTCGTCGGTTTCGTCGACGATGACCAGGAAGCCGGCGATGAATTTGACGCTATCGGGGGCGCGGCCTACTTCGACGAGTTGTTTTCTTGGGGTGTTAGTTTGTCTCACGGGTCTTGTTTGTACAGCTCATACCTCATGTCGTCGACAATGACTTTGGTCTTTTCAGGCTCTAGGCCAGGGAGGAACATCACTTCGGTGTGGTTGGCTGCGAACGTTTTACCGGCCCTGAATAGTCAACATCATTCTGTTTCCAAATGGAATGTGTTGAGAAATAAACTCACGACGATGCACCAGCCTGGAAGAGAAGGGGAGTCCGCTGCTTGGACGGTGGGAGCTGGTTTGCAGCGTTGCTCTTGAAGTATTTCCTACATCGATGAGCAGATACTTCGAGACGTCAAAAGAGAGAAATACCCTTCATGCTCAATAGCCCGCACCTTCGCAGGATCACTATACACCCCCGTCTCAGGATCCTTTACCACTGCCCCGTCCTGCCACGTCCCCTCCCACAGCTTATACGTCAGCTCGAGGTACTCATCCGCGCGGATATAGCGTTCGTCATGCGGGATCTGCTCATCCAGCCCGTACGCCTTGGCCGCACTGTCCAGGAACGATGTGACGATATTCCACCCAATCCGGCCTTTTGTCAGATGATCGAGCGTTGAAAACTTCCGGGCTAGGGCATACGGCGAGAACTCGTATGTCGTGGATGCCGTGACGCCGAAGCCCAGGGATTTGGTGACCGAGGCCATGGCGGATATCAGCAGGCTATCCTGTCAGCTTTGACATGTAACCCATTGCTTGTTTCATACGTACAACGGATCTCCAATAGGAAACTGTGCCCCAGAAAGAAGCGCCGGATCGCGATTCGCAGGCCCCTTGTACACATCATACACACCGAGATGGTCCGCCAGAAACAGGCCGTGGAATTTCCCTTCTTCCAGCGTCTTGGCGAGGTCAAGCCAGTAGTCGAGGCTGGTGAAGTCTCCGGCTCGGTCATCAGGATGTTTCCATAGTCCTGTCTATTAGAATCATGATTATAAGGTGGTATGAGTTACATACCGGCTGACAGATGGCCAGGCGTGAACATGGCAAAGGCATTGAGGATCCATGGTTTTTTCTGGGCAGCCATGTTGAATTGTATAGATGGAGGATTCAATGTGAATGAAGATGCTTTTAAAAATATAGAATACAATATATAAATATACGATGGTATCTGCGGGGCAGTGAGTACCTCAGCTACTACGCCCGCAATTGCGCCATCCAAGCTCCGTCTTCAGCCATCATCCCTGCTTATTCTCGGACATGCTCCGATATCTCACTATTCCTACTATTCTTACTGTGGGTATGCAAGAGGGGACTTGATGATCTTTTTCTCTTCTCTATCCAATCCAATCTAACGAATATTCTAGCACTCTAATCTACGAACATCGGATTCAATCTACGCCGACTTCTCCAACAGCCCCGACGAATGTTGCACAGGAGTAATCTCAGGAGACGCCTCTTCACTCTCCGTCTCACCTTTCTCTTCCGGAGACTTTTCATACTTCCTCCCAGTCAGAGACTGATAGAACAGCGTAAACGCCCTCCACAAGACCTTTCGGCCATCGACAACGGGATACACGACTGCAACTAGCAGGCAGACGAACAGCCATATCTCGGAGACCACAGTCCAGCCGATGAAGAACTAAATTACGACAAATCATTAGCTAAGCAAAAACTAGTATGAAGGTAGCACCTACCGGTTTATTGAATATATAGTCGCGGTACAGCGGCAGCGGCCAGACAACCCACGTAACGAGACCGACAATCGTGCTGAAGATAGCCGCAAGCGTAGCAGCGCGGTTCATGCGTTTCAGCTCTTGCGGCGGGTATGGATGCGTGACGCTGTCCAGATCCTTGATCTCGTTGACCGAGCTGTTGGTAGACGAGTTTTCGTCGCCCTCCTCTTTGACTTCGTTCAGGAGAAGGAAGGTTCGCCAGTCAAAGTCCTCGGGCTAGAACGTTTCGGTTAGGAAGTATTCACAGGGATTGGAATGAGGCATACCTTTATATAGGTTATGACGATCGAGTATATGGCCGACGAAAAGGTCGATGTGAGCGCCCCCCAGAGACAGGGCAGTTGTGACTCGGTCGTGAGAACGGTTAGCTCTCCGCCATAGGCATATGCCGAGCTCAGCCAGACCGCGATTCCACTGGCCTGCATCTCTTGTCAGATTCATTCAATTTTCCTATACTACATGAGGACTACTCACCAAGCCAAGAATCGGAGCCGCAATTGCCGCCGCCGCAGACTGCTTCTTCCACAGAATCGTAAACGCCAACGGAAACATGCCGGGACAGATGATCGTAGCTAAGAAGTATCCCATCCAGTTCAAGTCAATCCCACCATAGTGCAACGCCGTGGCAAATGCAGATGCGAAGATGCCAAACGCAACAACCGTCCAGTGCGAGACCCGAATGACCTGGCGGTCGTGAGCCTTGGGGTTGATGTATGTGCGGTAGACATCAAAGGAGAAAATGCTGGAGACGGCAATCAGCTCGGCGGATGTTGTGCTCGTGACGGTCATGAAGACGACGAGGAGCAGGGCGAAAGCGCCGCCTTTGCCAGCTACGGCCATGACGGTGTAAGGGAGGACGTAGCCGGCGTTGATTTCCGCGGTGGTCATCACCTTGAACAGTTAGTTTATATCATTTTTGGGACGGTGTGAGATGGCATACTCGAGGGTATGTGGGAAACAAGGACGTTTTTTCCAATGCAATTGCAGCCAAACCTGTCGTAGTTCCAACCTATGAACGTGAGTGGTAGCCAAGTTAACAGATTTGCTTTACTTACAGCCCAGGGAACAGCGAAATAGGAAACGCCGCCCAGCATGTATCCTGGCTATTACACATGTCAGATTAACGTTAACAACTCTGAAGAGTTATACTAACCATCGTAGCTGCCGTATCAGAAGCAAAACCTGCCATCTGTCAGTATTGGCTGTCAACTCTGGGTTGCTAGACTTACCCTTCTGCCAAAAACTCGTATCCATAACGACCAACGCAAAATCACCAAAAGAATGCACCAGCCCAAAAATAATCGCTCCCTTCGATTTAAACGTGAGTATAGAACCCAAGTAATTCCCCGAAATGTCTCGGGTCTCGTCCGCTACAATGAGCGCATCGTAGAGCGAACCCAAGCCCGTGATAGCCGAATTGTTGATGACCTTGATGGTCAGAAAGGCTAGGATTACCATGACGATGAGGGTGTGCCTTGAATTATATTAGTATATCTGTCAGATACGATAGTCCGGGTGTTTCGAACTCACACGTAATCTGTCAAAAAAGTGGCCTTTAAACCGCCAGCGACTGTGTATACGACCACGCCTAGGGGCAATAGAAAGGTGGAAGCGACGATGTTCATGCCTGTAAGAGCCGTGATGACACCCGCCGCACCGAGGATCATCGAAGTGACTGATAGCAGATTCGTGACGAAGCACAGGAATATGTAGAGGATGTGCGCTTTTGTGCCGTATCTCAAGCGGACAATTTCTAGGACCGTATGTCCGTTTCTAGAATCCACATACAAGTTAGTCAGTTGCAACCACGACAGTTTCAAGTTGGAATATTAGACTACATACGGAACTTTGACCTTGGCATGAATAGCCAGCACAGTCATCAGCGCAATCTGAATGGAGCATCCAGCGGCATACCAGAACGGCGCCGCGATGCCGTAGAGGTAGCCCTGAGCGGTGGTCCAGATAATAGCCGTTCTACACAAACTCGTCAGCAACTTATCTTCCGGCATGCTGTAGGGATAACATACGCCCACATCCACGATGATATCACGGCTGACGCAGTCAGGCCGGTGCCCACGCTGCGGTTGGCGACCATGAACCTGAAAGTCATTAATCAATTGGGTCTTTTATTTTATGGTATTTGTTAGCTTACATCTCCGTATGGTCCGACTTTTCGTTTAGAAAGCGCTCTAGGAAGCGGTTGACTAGCACCATGCCAATGCCAAAGGCCAGACCGATGCCGACGACGACGCCGTAGCCTGCCCCTTGGGGGAGGGGAACTAGATCTTGGGACATTTTGTGGTGATGGAAATCAGGCGTCTCAATCCTTGAAACGAGATTGACGGGGAGATACGATGTATGTCTACTTATGTACTTCCCTGGTCCACAAGTTACTTGACTAAATTACGGCTGACAACCCAACTGCAGCTGCTGTTAGGCAGTGACGCGTAGTATGTCTTTCTCAATTGAGTTTGTAATTTTTTCTATTTTTTCAGGCATGTTTGACAGAGAGAGACTAGATCCACATCATGATGCAGTACAGCCAACATCAAAAATGGCCATCTGCGAAGTCCTGTACGTACAAATAGTACTGTAGATAAGAACACTGACACCATACTTCTCCACAATACCACCATCATCCAAACGAAGCTCAGACAGTAAGAATCTCGGGGGTTATCCCGACTGCCTCTGATTTGCCCAATAAGGAAACTTCCGACGCGGTGATTCCCGGGTCGTCACCTTCAGCCCTCAGCCTGTCAGGAGAGGAGTGCAAATCACATATTATAATTAAGTTTACGATCTGCATGAATTCCGACTGTGGATCCTCTGAAAACGCGTCGAAATTAGACAAAATGCCTAGAATCAAACTTGGTATAAGTCACGTGACCATAAATACCCTAAATGCGTTATCTTGCTTACGTTCCGTTCGTATTTCAACGGCTGTATTGAATTACGTGGTACTGTACACGGCCCATACGCCGTGAAACCAGCACAATATAGACGTTGTGATCCACTGAGGGGCTCTGGTGAATCATGTAGCAGGAATAACGTGATTGATTCATGTCCGATATGGAAAGTTGTTTATCGAGGGGTATAAGTGAGCGCCGGTTGATTAATTCGCGAATGTTGAAATTCCTCCTTTTCAGTTTTTGTTTTTTATCGCGGTTCCTTTAGTTACGAAGGACATACATAAGAGGATAGACAGATTATCATGAGCGTCGTACAAGAACGCCCTGTCACAGAAGTGACCATCAACAGCGACGCGATTCTCAGCAATAGACTAAAAACGACTGTCAAGACCAGCGCCTCTCCACTCCCGTTGACCCCAAAACTTGACAATAATGCAAATGAAAAAGCCGAGCTCAAACCAGAATTCCAGCTCGAGGAGCACCCTGTCGACCAAGTGCGCGATATCAAAGTCGGCATAATCGGCGCTGGTCTGTCCGGAGTCACAGCGGCATCGCTGTTGCGGGCAAAGGTGCCTGGTATAGACTTGACGGTGTATGATAAGAACAGCGACATTGTGAGTTTCTTAAACCCCTTTTGTTTTGACTTAGTGCTGATAGAACAGGGCGGAACGTGGTTTGAGAATACGTATCCAGGCGTGCGCTGCGACGTGCCTGCGCACGTATATCAATCCGGCTTTGAGCCGAATACCCAATGGAGCGAGGAATTTGCGCAGGGCCATGAGATCCGTGACTACTGGCAAGGCGTGGCCAGAAAGCACGACGTCTACACGCATTTGAAGCCCAGCCAGAAGGTGCTAAGGGTAGAGTGGTTTAACGAGGAGACGAAGTGGAAGGTTACTATTCAAGATTTGAATACCGACAAGGTAAGAATGTCATCTTTTCTTCCCAAATTCTATGCTAAGTAATAGTCAAAGGTATACGAGGAAAAGCTAGACTTTGTCATAAGCTCCGTTGGACATTTCAACGCATGGCGCCTTCCGGATTACGAGGGCATAAAATCATTCAAAGGCCCGCTCTTCCACTCGTCAAACTGGGATCACAGCGTGGATCTCAAAGACAAACGCATTGCCCTCATCGGCAACGGGGCCTCCGGTCTGCAAGTCCTGCCATCCATACAGCCACTAGGTAGCCACATTGACCACTACGCGCGTAATCGCACTTGGGTCGTGGACTCGTTCAACGAATCCGGTGTCCGCAGGCTCGAACCAAACCTGTTCAGTGACGAGGAAAGAGAAACATTCAAGGATCCCGAGAAATACCTTCAGTACCGCAAGAAACTAGAAGCAGGCTTCTTCAGTCGCTTTGGCTCTATTTTTAAGAACAATCCGCAGCACAAAGAGCTCCGCGCAAAATGGACTGAACTTATGCTTCGACGAGTTGACGAAAGTCTGGCAGATAAAATCATTCCGGATTTTCCGCCGAATTGCCGACGTCCCACGCCTGGACCTGGGTATCTGGAGGCTCTATCCAAGCCAAACGTGACATACATTCAGGATCGAATCCAGAAATTCACCGAAAATGGAATTGTAACTGTAGACGGAACAGAGCGGGAGGTAGACGTTGTGATCTGTTCGACTGGAGCAGAGGTGAACATGGCACCTCACTTCCCCGTAGTCGCCAACGGCGTCGACCTGCAAACAGCATGGAAGCCCGGCGGCTCGTACGGCTACCCTTTCACCTACCTCGGAATCGGCGCGCCTGGTTTCCCCAACTTGGCCTGGATTCTGGGCCCAGCATCAACCGGCTTCAGCGGCACGCTGCCCAACTCAGTCGAGAACCAGGTTATCTATATCGCAAAACTGATACGGAAATTGCGCAGTCAGGGCATTGCCACGATTACGCCCTCGTTTGATGCGGCTAAGGATTTCGACGAGTATTCTAAGCAGTTCTATCCGCGCACTGTCTGGACGGCCAACGATGATGCTTCAGCAAACGAGAAGAATTGCTCGTCGTGGTACAATGGCGCGATTCCTGGAGGGCGCGTGGTGGGCTTGTTCCCGGCCAGTGCTTCTGCGGTGAACTACATTTTGAGGGATCCTCGGTGGGAGGATTATGAGTATACGTATACGAATAAGAGTGGGAATAGGTTCGCGTATTTTGGGAATGGATGGAGGGCTAGGGAGACGGTGGGCGATGATAGTGTTGACTTGACGCCGCATTTGAAGACGCCGGGGACGGTGGATTTGAGGTCGTATGGCGAGGGGTGGTGGGATGTATAGTGCATATCTCTGATCGATTCGAGGCATATCAAGCCAAGTATTGTATAGGCAGTAAATATTAGAACTTCATTATCCAAAACTTTGTATACAAGACTTACGGCAAAGCAGAATAGATTACATATCAGTGTAATATTACATATACTATACAATGCATGACAACGTATTTTACCAACGCAAGACGCTCGCGCAATGGCGTGACCAAGCAAGTAATCAAATTTCTGTTCAAGAATTCGGACATCTCACCGAGCTCTTTGATTAGGAAAGACTATATGATCAATTATAGTTTTGATTATTATCATGCAAATCGTACTCTATCATGCTCTATCGGTAACAGGCAGTATACTGTTTATCGGCTTATTCAAATCAACAACAATCCTCTTGCCGCCCACAACACCACTCCTCAGCGTGTCCAACGCATCATTGATCCCCCCGAGTCCCCCCTCATTCCTAACAACAACTTCTGGCGGTATCAATGCTTGTGCCTCCAATAACTTCTCCAACCACGCGACCAACCCCTCGCCAACCTCTGGCGAGGAATGGAAGATCTTTATGGGCACAGTGTGATAAATGAATCCCGGCTTCTTCTCCTTCGGCACACCGGTGAGTCCCAAGAGATGCGAACGCGGCTCGCCATTGTCGCTGCCGGGAGTAAGCAGGGCCTGTTCGAGGATGGTCGCTGTTTCGCGACCGACAATGTCAATACCGAACCGTAGACGGCCGTTGGTGACTCCTCTGATGATCTCGACGGCGCGGTTGGTGTCCTGTCGATCAATGAGGATGTCTGCGCCGGCAGCGTAGAGTCTTGAGCCGTGTCGTGCGATATCGGCGATACAGATTACTTTGAGTCCGCACAGTTTGGCGAGTTGCAGGGCTATGTAGCCTGTCGTTGTGGATGCTGTATCGTATGTTAATAAGATGACTAGACAGTAGTGCGAGATACTCAGGTAAACACCCAAGTACAAAGATACGTACCTCCCCATATCGCAACCCAATCCCCCCTCTGCACCTTCTCGGCATCTGTGTCTGGCAAAGGAAGACATTCATCACGAATATCCTCCGGAATATCCTCCGACTTCAAGCCCTTCAGAATCTTCCTCAGGTCCGGTCCAGGCACATTTTCTGCAAGCCCAAAGTCCAACCCAAATGAAATGCCCAACGCCAACGCAGCAGCCACATAAGCCACGCCTATAGAGGCCCCACTGTGGATGGAGGTAGTCGACGGGATTTTAGCCGCGTTGTAATGCGTGGCAACTGCGTATTCTTGAAATGCGGCTTTGCGAATGTCGCGATAATCGGTGGATGGGACGAGGACAAGGTCACCGACTTGCAGGCGGGAAGATGATGAGGATGATTTAATGACGGCACCGGCGAGATCGCGACCAAAGACCCAGGGTAGATCAGGGATGCCGAAGTTAAATGCTCTATTGAATCGTGAGTTTTACTTTCCGTGGAGTCTTAAAACATCCAACAAACTTATATGATTGTTTTCTTAGGAATGGGAATAGAATACATACGGTGCTTTCCAGTCTATTGGGTTCAATCCAATAGCAGACACTTCAATAAGAATCTCGTCCTGGTGGAGTATGGACGGAACCGCATGGTCCGTCACAAGGGTATATTTCTCTTTGATAGCATGTAAAAGAAGAGCGTTCTGCGTCGTGGCAAATTTATTGGCAAGGGAAACATAAGTTGAGGTTTCTTCCGAAGTTGATGATTCCACTTGGGGGGTCTCTGGATGAATCTCTTTTATATTGGGGTGTTCTGGAAATGCTGCGAGGCTGTTGCTCGGCGCATCTCTGGCATCAAGGCCATGTGTGTGGCTGATAGGCGCCGTTGTTATCCATGTAGTTGTTGTGGCCATTTCCGCGTAACCCTAATATGCAAGCGAATCTTGACTTGGTGGTGACAATCAATGTATGCAATGTATACACGGGATATAAATTTGTAAATGTTGCAAGTGGGATATACTCGCGCGCAGAAGTGACTGAAATGCAGCGAGCGACTGCTGACAAACGATTTACACAGCCAGCGTCCGATAAAGGAGTCTATCGATCGATCTAAAGGGAATAAAAATGGCTGCTATGATCTTCTGCCTCCCAAGCAGAATGAGATCAAATGTCGTGCTTGATAGCCGTGGTGGCCATGATTGGTAATGCATCTTGACTCAACGAGGGGCAATGCTGGAGTCGTCCAATTGCCGCGTTGGATGCAGTCGAACATGCACAGAATCGTCGAGCATTGCAAACTCCCGGGGAGGAATGGCGTGATATAGTACAACATTTCCCTTTTCGGCTGGTAATCGGCTGTATGTAATACGCGGTACTGACGGTATGTTACGTTACGATATGCGTATTCTCGATACATGGTAGATGACTGACATACTCTATTTGTTGTTTCTTTCACACAAGATAAACGTTTCTAATACCATGAACATGCAGTATACAAGCAACAGTTCCATAGTGCTTGCGCTGATAGCTTAATACGGTATCGCCCTGAATACTGAAACAGATCCTGATTATAAAGATAATAAAGTCTAACACATCCAAACACCTAAAGCAGACGCCCAAGCAAACAACCTAGTGAACCTGCTTGAACTTCCTCTGCGCAGCCATCCCATACTTGTAAAACAACCACTTCTTCCCCGTACAATGCCCAAACCCAATGCGCTCATGCGAAAAGCTGAAAACAGGCTCAAAGCGAGCAATACTGCTCTGATCATAAGAAGCAACCGCCGCTTCCATCGAAGCATTGCTACATATCTGCTCCGCCAAGTCCCAGCCATCCTTCAGCGCGAGGTTCGCACCTACAAACTCAAACGGGCTGAGGATATGGTTTGCGTCGCCAATGAACATGACGCCCTTGAGGCTAGCATCGTCGTGCTGGAAAGCAAACTTTTCCTTAGCCGGTCGAATAAACGCGCTGTCTGGGAGTGTTGCCTCGACGACTGTTTTGAAGGGTTCTTGGAACATGGACGCCGTCTTTAGGGCTTCTTTCTTCAGAGCTTCAAACTCCTCTGCGCTGAAGTCGGTTTTGGGTTTTCTTTCTGGCCCAACCGTGCTGACTGCCCAGGCCACCGTTTCCGCATCAAACGGGTTGTAGATGCAGCAGACGCCCTCGCCGGAGGACATTTGTAGCCCGTAGTCCTCGTCGATAGGCTTGGGCACGCCGCCCGGAAGTCGCGAGATGCCGCCAATCTGGGATGCGCCGGTGTATTTGGTCTGCATGTCATTGGGTCGAAAGCAAGCTCGTATACTACTGTTTGCCCCATCCGCGGCAACGAGCAAGTCGCAGTCCTGCGTTGTGCCGTCTGAGAGTGTGACTCGGATCTCTCCACTGGGGAGCCGTTCGGCCGATGTGCAGGCCACCCCCCAGTTCAGTATTGTCCTGGTCGACTCGGCCTTTTCCACGAGAATGCGCTTCAGATTCGCGCGTGTGATGCGCATGGTGGCTGCAGGCAGGTTGCCGTATGCAGTTGGATTGATGGACGAGAGCCACTTCCAGTTGTCGGCCCAGACGCGAATATCTCCGCCGTTGAGCGTCGCATGCTTGCGGACCTTGTCGAGTAATCCGAGTTGTTGGATGGCGACCAATCCGTCGTTTCGACTGGCTCCGTTGATGTTTAGCGTGTAGGGGTCCTTTTCGATCGACGTGTTGCGGTCATATTGCTCATACACCGTGACTTGTGGCCGTTCGAGGGAGCTGCTCCATAACTGCTCCAAAGCGAGTACGAAAGAAAGCGCTGCGAAACTTCCGCCGGCGACGATGATGCGCTTGCCAGCTAGGAACTTGCCTTGTTCTGTCATTTTGAAACTTGTTATACATGTTTAATAATTGAGAAATGCGACAGATTAAATATACTCTTTCCATTGGATGTGAATACCAACACGGAGGGTCGGAGTGTCGAGCGCGGATGGTCTGCGATGGGCGGTCATTTTACTAACAATGACAATATTGTGGAAATAGACAAGACGAAGCGTTGAAACTCTATATTTTTTCCAGGTGTTTCGATTTTCACATATCTCATCATATTGTACCATGTACTGTCGCGATAGGGTTTGGTTCGTAGTAGACGGGCCTGTCTGCGATAACCCAGCTTGGTTGCAATTTTGAATATCTTGACGATCAATATGATATATTCATGATAATTGGCTTCACTTTACGGAGAACTTGTTGCATCCACAAGGGTCATGATATTGTTCAAATCAAATGCATTCGGAAGCTGGTAAGTCATTCATGACCTCGACAACACGATGCGCGGCGAGCTGAGCGATTAAACGTGGCACATATTTTTATAGGCTTAACATATATATATCCCTATGCGTAGGTGTATATAGATATATATTAATTACCTAGGTATAGTCTGTTGGCTCTCAGTGATCCCCAACACATACCTAGGTAGGGATACGGACTTCTCGGGAATTATATACATCTATTGCACCCTTCCCTGACCAACCTTGGAAGGTCCATTCCATACCTAGGTATTCTATCCCCAAACCAACCAAGTCATTAGATGACAAGTCACCCTCCAAATAATACTATTACATTCTCCATTAATTATCATAACAATACGGAGTACAAGCTCTACATTTCGAGGTCGGCAGCTGATCCGATGACATCATCCAACCAATACTCCGTCTCAATAAAGCATTCTAGAACAAAGACGCCTAGGTAACACAAGTTCTCGAAGCATCTCACGTGACAAAGAACATTCCATCGGGGCCATGTAACACCCGACTCTCTCCTTGCAAACAAGAAGAAGAATCCGAGTCTCGTGCGAATCTACCCGGGTATTATTTTCCTGAAGAACCGAAGAGCGGGACCTCGGAATGAGTGACCATCTCTAGGTATGTAGCTAGGTACTAGTTAGCAGGGCTTTAAGACAAGCATCTGGCCTCGGTAAATAGATAGCCAATAGCCCTATGAAGCTGATAAATAGCTCTTGAGACGGTGCCGTCAGATAATCGTGCCGGTGTCATCCTTCTGCATTTCCGCTACCGTACGTACCGTATTTACTATTTAGTACTAGTACTCGGAATTCGTCTCACAGGTTACTATTTTTGGTATGGAGAAAGGCCGAGTCGAGACTCGAATGAAAGAGACAGGTTGGTTACATGGAGTATTTGTTACACAACCTAGCCATGTGTTTCTAACTTTCTATGTACTTATTGTACGAAGCCATGCAGAGAGATACAAACGGTCAACATCGGTCGACATCAGCTTTGTTTTTATGCACTGCCACACAAGTTATGGATAAGTCATACATAATTTGCGGTTTGATTCGGATGACAAGTCTTTGACGATGATGTCTTGGAATTAGTCACTCGCACTAGTTGTCTTGCGATCCGTCTTACACATCGAGTTACAGTGCTGACTGCGCTGAGGTCTTGGACGTACCGGTACGTAGTCCACGGAGTAGTATGTGCTAGTATGTCGGCAGAAGAGAAGGTTATCGGTGATTAAAAAAAAGGAAAGAAAAGACAAAAGAAAAAGAAATAATTAATCAACGTTTTTTACAAAACAAACTCTTAAAAAAGTTAAATCTAGCTGGACAAATGATGTAAGACAAGATCGACATATCTTCTACGTAAACGACTACGTAGTAAGTACAAAGTTGAGGGCACAGATCTCTCCAAGAGTCCAATAGCCAGGTACCCCTACCTATTACCTATCTAGGCAGCATTTGCGGAAAGGCCAATAAAAAGGGATACAGAGTGTTCAAGCACGGTCCATCATTTCATTTATTTATTTGGGGGCGCATTTTGCCTTTTTTTGGTTTTTCTGCAGGCGTTTCTGAAACAGCTTGGAAATAAATGCTTTTTCTTTGCCTGCGTAAGGGGTTGGCGATAGGGCATGGAGGTGTACAGTTTCAGACTTTCAGCTGTGTTTATCCTCTTGGCCTGCAGATAGAGACCTTGCTGGCTGTCCTTACTCCGTGCCTTGGACGCAGTGCTGTACTCGGTGAAATAAAACAGAGGTGCAAGGGAGAGAAAATTAAGATTGTTCGTTAGGGTTTCAAACTTTCAGGTGAGCAGATTGAATTGTGGGGGTCCGTCGTGCGATGTTTGTCCGCAGCCAATAGAAAGCCGCTGACCCTGTCTGGGTGGGTGGGGATGCGGGTGGCGGTCTGATTGGCCGGAAGTCCATCTTATCGTGCTTACTAGTTACTTAGGAAGCAGGATGAGTAATCATTCAATTCACAGTGCGTATTAATAGAAGTATGTATTAATTATAGCAGCGCTACGACTACAACCTTATGCTTGACGATGCAAAGGAATAGAACGGCTAATTGAGACACGACCGAAACTAAAACATAGATGCTCTCCCGTAGGCTTCCGTTTTCGAGCCATAGGAGTAGATCCAGGCAGACGGCCGCACGGTGGACCGCTCAGAGCTCCCTCCAAGCGAGGCGTCCTGTAGGGCCTAGGCTAGACTGGCTAGTCCAGGACCCAAGACTACCCAAATCCAGCAAAGCAACACAAAATGCTGACTTTTTGACGCATGCCATTGAGAAGAAGAGAACGTGCCGCTAAAATAATCACATTTAATCTTCTCAGGGTGGCTTGGCTAGCTAGTTAGGTATCCATCAGAGGCAGAAATCCCACGCCTTGGAGAAAGTTTCCCGAGTTGGGCCGCCTTTCAGCCATACATAGTTAACACCTTCCTTTTACGTCAGTTGGGTTCAGCTGTGCAGACGTTGTCTTTTTCGCACGGAGAAGCGTCTCCGCCGTCTCCACTCTGATAGCCATTTAGCTTTGCGCGCTGGCCTTTCGAGTGGCCTTGTCGTCTAATTGAACTTCGCCGGAGAATGCGCTATATATTTTCGATTGCCGGAGTAAGCACTTAGCAGGACCCCGTTTCAGGGTAAAGTCTAATGCTAGACCGTTTTTTCAACCGCCTGCTGATGACAGGGTGCATCCGTGAGAGACAACAACACAGACAGTGAATTAATTAGCAGTGGACAGTACCCCGTAGATATCTCGGAGAAGAGTGTGGACACAAGAGAGGGGAGAGGAGGGGAAGGAGGAGAAAAGGGGCTTTTACAAGCCCCTATCCGACGCCCACCGCTTAATTAATTCTTATTGACGATTGAGGCTCTGCAACATGGCCAATGCGGATGGCAGATCTGTTCATTTGCTCTCCACCACGAAGGTATGGAACGTCCAAGAAAGGGCTTACCGAGCGCATAAAACTGGGCTCGAAAGCAAAAAATGATCCCATATCAGAACGCCCTATGCCTAGCAAGCGGCCGGCTATTGGCCACGGTCCGGGCGCACGGAGGGACGGAGTTAAACCTGCCTGCATTTACGCTGGTCCAGCCTGACCCAATCGAGCCCAGTTCGTACGAGGCTAGGCTGGTCGCAGCTCTGTGCTGCGGCTAGCCCTGTTTCGGCCTAGCCCGCCGGGTCCTGGTCTCATTCGGCATGGAGGCTTGGCGGCTAGCGCGTGCCAAAGGGAAAGCGCGCGCCGCGATTCGCTGTTGGGGAAGGTGGCGCAGCGGGGGGGCCCGGCAAACAGAGGAGCCAATCACAGCCGCGCAAGAAAAGGTTTCCTAGTTTGGACTAGCACGAGCCGCCTTGAAACTCCAAGCAATTCATCAAATGAGCATGAGCCATGAGCAACACTGACTCACTAAGGGGAAGAAAACGGAACACGCAGAAGAAACGCTAACCGTCCATAGTCAAGCTCGCCTAGGGCTTTGAAAGCTTGGCTCTCTGGCGTGCTGCGCATTTGTGCTCTGGTAGACTAGAACTTTCTTCCTGGAAAGCAAGCTACTCTCCGGTCTCCTGCTACGTACGTGTACGAGCTCGTTACGGCACCAAGGGAAGCACTACTAGGTTTAGTTTAATCTTGATGATCTGATAAACTTCGTTGTGGTCTCGCCTAGCTGGGAGCGAGCCTCTCCATCACAACCGTCAATCAGCGTGCTACATCTGTCGGGGTAGACGGGTCACTTGGACCTCAGTGAACACCGACCAAGAGCTGTGCATGGTAGGGCCAGGGCAGGAACTATTTCGGCCCTGACTCCGCATGCATTGGAGCTGGCTAGTTATAGCAAAATGCTGACGGTTGCAAGCAGGCACCACTTTTCCCGTGCGGTTCAGGCCACAATCACATCCAATCGCGGCCAATCAGAGTACTTCGAGACAGCTGTCTTAAACTTACGATCGCCGTCATGTCTGAAAAGTTAGCGCAAGTCCTTGATTGCTAAACTGGACCTGGACTCCGCCACGCGCACCGCGCCAAGCGGCCCCAAACCACACAGGCCACATGGTTTTGGCAAAGCTGAACAGGGAAGCCTGAAGGAGAAATGGCCTTTACCGAATGAAAATACGTACTAGATGCAAAACAAGAAAAACAAAGAACAAAGAAGGAATGACGCTGGCGCTTGGCTCAGTACATTATCCTTCGGCTGTAGTCCGGCGGGCCTCCGCCCTTTGCTATTTCCAAAATTTTCTATGTACTATTTAGAAAAAGTAAGCCTGTTGATCCGCCCAGCGCTGAGCCATTCCCAGCGGTACCTGCACCTGACCTGATCCCAGCGTGGCGGGCCATTTCTTATGTCTTGGCCCTACGTAGCACTATCTGCTACAAATATTCAACCCTCCGGGCCATATAGAGGGCGGGCGAGAGAAGTCGAATCAGCATTCTTCACCCCGTCCAGTCTCATCATCAGCTGGTTTTCTTTTTGCTTCTTGCCTTTTTCAGCGCTGGCTGCAATCAATCCTTTTTCCTCCGATTTTTCGCGGCATGCAACAATCGAGGATACCGGCTTGAGACATTCTTCGCAAACACGTGCGGTTTCAACTACGCCCCCATTATTGGTTACACTGCACAGTGCTGCGTTTGCTTCAGGGTTCAAAAAGGGAAATCGATCGTTTCAGCCTTTCTTTTCTTCATATATATAACCGATTTACTCTCTTCTTCACGGATCGGTTACATAATCACTCGTTTCTGTGATATGTTGCGAACCTTGGAAGTATATAATACGGCTTCCATATCACATCAAATATTCAGATCAACTTTTCGCTAAGATCAGAGTCATGCCTGGCCCTGGAGGAGGTCCGCCTCGCAAAAGTCACACCAAATCGCGGAATGGCTGCAGGACATGCAAACGAAGGCATATCCGATGTGACGAGACATTTCCCCAATGGTATGTTTTTTATTGAAGACAACTGGCGTATAATCCGGCTGACATATGATATGCACCAGTCGCAATTGTACAAAACACAACTGCAGATGCGACTACATGGACGTGCAAACGGCTCGTGAAGACTCGGTGCAGATACCAAAATCTTCTCTCAATTTAATGATGACTCCAGAAATCGATGCCGAAATCGAGAACTGGCGGACCACGGGAATACCACCGTTTCAAGAGCTTTCTCAGTGTGCTCGCAATGATTGGAATCGGTTTTCGAAGTCGACCCTTCGGCTGATCCATCACATTGCCGGCCTGTCGATTGACTTACACCGCCGGGGTCTCGGCCATGCCACGGTCTGGTCTGCTAATATGCCGCGGTTAGTTATTAGTTACCTATTATTCGTCAATGCTCTTTAATTCCCGCTAATCAATTTGTTTGGCAGGCTCCTCGCAATTGCTGTGATGAGTGACTTCGTCATGAACTCGATTCTCGCGCTATCTGCATTACACATGACATATGTGACTGGGAACAAGGATACTTTGAATCTGTCACATCACTACCGAAAGTCTGCATCCAAGGGACTACAAAATGCGTTTGGGAACTTTACCCAAGGAAATTGCGACGCCATACTTGCTGCTTCGCTTGTTTTGTCGTGGCAGGCCACAGATTGGTATGTTTTGCAACTCCCGTTGGTAGAACGTGTTGCTGACTGCCTGGTAATAGGGAATCAATATCGACTCTACAGAAGGGAATAACATACGTAAGAACATTAAACTAGCCTTAAGAAAATCAGACCACTGACCCGGCCCCAGGTCCTGGATTCTATGCACCCCTCCTGGAAAGAGGCATCGGAAATTGCTCAGATATTAGAGAGCCAAAGGACTCTGCGGACAAGGAATTCAACATATAGCCTTGAGCACTCTCCCGGTGGAACGCCCAGGTTCCGGAATGAGATATTAGGAAACATCGACAGCACTATTGTCGACTTACATCGTTCAGAAGAACGTCTTCAACACATCCCCGAGTTTCACGACGCGATAACAGACTTGATTGGCTTTGTGAAGCAAGTACGGAGCGAGCTACCAATACAATCCGCCAAGACAGCTTTTACACGACTCCAGACGTTACGAGCGTGGATCTTCTGGCTGCCAACAAAATTGCTTCGAGGGGGGGAAGGCGACCTCGTTGCCCTTGCTGTGCTGGCACATTTCTACTCGACAGCGCTTGTTTTGGAATCTTTCTTCCCTAGCCTCGAAGGCTCGTATCTAGGCTGCATGACCCTTAATCTTATTCAAAATATAGATTCGATCCTACTATCTCGGAAGTCAAGCTTCCCTTTATCGCACATCACACAACTCGCAGCCGGCCTCATGGATGCGCCTCGACATAGCTTCAACGACTACAAGAGCTACACCCAATTTGCCCACCCGATGCAGCCCATGAACCACGTTGTGCCAACACCCCCAAGTCCTTACCATCAATTCCAAGACTTCTCCTCCTCATATGTCTCCGGCGGCGCACCATATACCCCGACGATGCTTTCCTCGTTCCCTCTCGCAACAACAACCACCACCACTACTTCTCCATTCCAAGCCTCGCCTTCGTATAGATCGAGCGGCAATTTTTCGACTTTCTACATGAGCCCTTCAATGCCTTCGTCGGAGTATTATGACGACTCCCTCTCGGATTATAGCAGACAGGGTGGCGGCACTCTGGAGCATTCACCGGCATTCTCGTCATTTAGTAGCGAGCCGGTTCACGGTATGCCTACGACTGAGGCTGGCAGTTCGTACCATCATCCCGGGCTTGCTCATGATATCCCTATCACTGGTCCGAACTCGGTTACTTCCGAGCTGTGGACATGATATAAAAAGTACTTCCCACGGGCTAATGATAATTGATTAACACATAAAAGTTCTGTCCACGATGCTTTGCTTACGATTGAATTCCATCATGAATCAAAGTCCAGATTATAAATGATTTTATCTCAGCGAAATACGTTCTTTTTATCTTCCTTTCTGGGCGTTCACACTACCGGTGGTGATTGATACGGTTGGATAGTTTTGGGAAACCTAGAAAGCGGGCGCAATATAAAAAAGGGATTTTGCTACGTACTTGGGGTGTTTAAATGTTGTTTGTTTATTCCGGGATATTTTCTTCTTGTTTGTGTTTATTTAATATGATTAGATTATTAGATTGGGTAGAGCAATGCTACCCATCCTGTCGCAGTGGGTCATTCAGCTTATGAGAATAGAATCTGCATATTGTTAGATTGTGAGGTTGACCGTTGAACCTACGGCCTGAGAAAGATTAGTAAGCTTTTGGACCAATCAGAGCTCGCCGCGTAGCACGGCACTAGTAGGCTCAAGGGCTGGAAAGTAGGGTATTCCAGGCCTCTTCTAGGGCTTAGAGAAAACATACAAATAGATATATAGCTTAGATGTCAGATTACTAAATTAATTAATAACTATATATTATCATATATAAATTTCTATTATATATAATATTTAAAATCTAAGACTTATAGTAACCATATCTC